>PVHX01022392.1:0-27788 GCA_004024805.1 Geosciurus inauris | reverse complement strand
CCCAAAGTGCTGGGATTACAGGCATGTGCCACCATGCTCGGCTAAGATTGTGATGTCTTAAAAGACAAAGAATGCATATTATACATTGTTATCTCTCTGGACCTCAGACAATGTCAGGCATATAGTGAATACCATAGTAAAATTTTAATAGGTATATTGGATAGCTTCAACTGTGCTGCACAATTTCCTTAAAGAAATATAAATTTTCTAAAAATTGTTTTCATTTTCAAAAGAGATGAATGTTCAACTCCATAAATTATTGTTCATAGAAGTACATGAGTAGGGTCAAGTTAAATGAAAATTTTGTAGGGGACAGAGTGTGGATAATGTGGAAGTAGCAACAATTTGTTGCAGCTGATGCCTTTATTTTTGTTTGATTATTATAATATAGGAGAAAACTTCCTAGACCCTCTTAAACCATGATATATATGTCAGGTTCTGCACTTACTGACTGTGTTAATCAGCTCTTTGTCACTGTGACTGAAACACCTGACAATAAAAATCTACAAAAAAAATGTTTATTTGAGTTTATGGTGTCAGAGGTCTCAGTCCATGATCAGCTCATTCCATAGCTCTGGGCCTGAGATGAGGCAGAACATCATGGTAAAAGGGAATATCAGAGGAAAGTTTCTCAACTCATGGCAGCTGGGAAGCAGGCAGGGTGACAGGAAAAGGCAAGGGACAGATATATTCCCTAAGGCCATACTCCCAGTGACCTACTTCCTCCAACCATGCTTCATCTATCTGCAATTACCATTCAGTAGTCTATCCAAAATATTAATCTATCAAATGTATTAATACACTGTTTAAGTCAGAGTCCTCATGACCCTATCATTTCATCTAACATTCCAACATTTTCTAACATATGAGCTTTTTATTTAAGACTGTCTTGAAATTTTTTTCTGTCAAACATATGTTGTAATTCATGTTTCATTGTAAGGGTTCTGTTTGGGATTGGGGGTCTCTGATGACTTCATGGCATTGGCATGCTTGATGTCTAAAAAATCCTATACAAAATATATGATGCCTAGCTTCTGGGAAGGTTCCTGTAGAAAGTATGGGATGCCCAGTGGCTGGGAATATTCCTATGCAAAATCATAGAATGCTTAGCTGCTATAGTGATGCCCTCCATGAGGAGGCTCTGTGTTAGAGTCTTATCAGCCTCGACCTTGATCTCAGGCACATAACTCCCGGGAATGAGGGAATTGGCTTGCTAGATATCTACAATGTTTCACCAAGCTCCGCTGCTCCTGGACCTGCCCATCTAACAGTAACTTCAAACAATGGACTTTCTTGAGAGCTACACAAAGCTCCTAACATTGCATATTGTAATGGTAGAATGTAACAGAAATATGCTGCATGATGTTGCTGATTCTGTAACCATCCTAATGATACAATGAACAATAATGTACTAATGAAGCCAATGTCCTAAAGTAACCTATAGACATAAATAAAGCTGGTCCCTTGGGTGAGCAGCTTTTTCTTCTTTGCTACTGCACCTTATCTCTGTGTCCCCTTTTGTTCACTTTACAGTTCATCACATAGATTAATGTAAATAAATTTTTTAGCTAAATATTTGTATTTATATATGATTATCCAATAGTATTATGGTGAAAAAAATACATTGCATCCACCTGGAAAACCCCATAAACTCTCATTATTAGTAGATTAGTAACATAAATTCCATCTGAAAATTCCCTTTACACCATTACTCAGTGTTTGATTGATTAACCTAATTTTTATTAGATCATTTGAAGTTTCCCCACAACTTACTGCTTTTTGCTCTATGTATTTCTCTGTGTTTCATTTTGAATAGGCTCATTGCTATGTCTTCAGGTTCACTGATCTTTCTTTAGCAGTTGAATCTAATGTGATTTTTCATCATTAACAGTCCAATTTACACTTCTAAAGTCAGATTTGGATCTTTTCCTGGTGTCACTTCTTAACATGTTCAATCTTTCCACTACCTCACTAAGTATTAATTAATTTTGAATTTCTATAAGTCTTCTGGAGGTTTATTCTGTGATATACTTATTCATAAAAGTTTGACACTTTGGGTCTTGCTTTGGAAACTTATTAGTTCTAGTATAGAATGCTAGTCAAGGGATAATTATTTCTTGTTACTTGTTTTAGTCCTATTTTTCATAACTGTGACCAAAAGACCTGACAAGAACAATTATAGGAGGAACAGTTCATTTGAGGGCTCACACTTTCAGAAGTCTCAGTTCACAGATGGCTGATTCCATTGCTCAGGGCCTGAGATGGGGCAAAACATCATGGTGGAAGGGTGTTGCAGAGAAAAACAGCAGGTAACATTGCACCAGGAAGCAGAGAAAGCCTAAGCTCAGCTCACAAAATATACACCCCAAAGGCAAAACCCCAATGATCTACATTCTCCAGCCACGCTCTACCAACCTATTATCACCACTCAGTTAATCCCTATGAAGAGATGAATGCATTGATTGGGTTAAGGATCTCATAACCCAATCATTTCATTTCTAACGCTTTTTGCATTGTCTCACATGTGAGCTTTTGGTGGACACCTCCTATCTAAACCAAAACACTACTAAAGCAAGCAAGATCTTCCACAGAACTCTACTTAGTGTCCTGTGAATCATGAACTAGTCCTCTGACTCATGGGGATAGACATTTCTCCTGGCCTAGGTATTACTCTAATTCTTTAGAATGCTTTTTCCCTGACCTCAGGCAGCCCTAAATTTTCTTCAGTACTAAATTCTGTGAAATATAAAAACTAAATCATCACAGATTCTAAGCTACATCTCAACTCCAAAAATCCATTGGGTTCTGTCTAGGCTCACATTTCCCTGCAGTGGCTAGTAACTTCTCCTAGCAATGAACTGAAACAATCATAAAGCTGATCTTACGTTTCCCGGCTCTCAGGTATTGTGGCTTTGATTATCTTATTTCTGGTCTTCAAAACCACTGTTTCTCAAATTTTGTCTGGTTATATTGTTTTATTTTTTTATTTTTATTTTTTGGTTAAAACAATCTGAATATATTTTCAATATGAGTAGAACAAAAAATATAAAATTCCCAGCACATAAAAATGATTGATAGTTGAAGAGATGGAAATGCTTATTACTCTGATCTGATTGTTCTGCATTGTACATATGCATTGAATTAAAGATATATAAATATTATGTTTCAATAAAAAAGAATCCCATATACACAGTATTGGCAATTAGAGTCAATCTTGGTTATATTGTTTTAAATGGTAGGATAAATAGGGTTAAATTTTTGTGTTAATTGGAGATAGAATTGTCTTCCATGGGTTGTAATACTATTTGGGGAAATGCACACATTTTTCATATGCACATGCTTCAATTTTACTTTTACCAGTTTTATTTTTACCAGAAATCTGGTTACTAACTACTGATGATTCACTGTAATGAATTCAACAACAGGTTGTGTAGTAAGTTGGCAAATTTACATTCAGATATGCAGAGGTATTCATAAGCCTCATCCCACTAGGTAAAGGGTATCAGGTAGACTTAGCAATCAACAACACAGTATTTTAGTTTCTTATGGTTTAAATATTCTGTTTTTGGTTTAAGCATTCAGTCTATTCAAAGCTCAACTTATTGGAGCTGACTTAAAGTCTTTTTAAAATAATTCCGTGTCTTTGAGTGAATCTCTATATTTTCATATTTTGCTTCCTCCTTCATTGGAGTACGAAGAGACTGTATGGTACATGGCTACTAAAGGAATCATCACATATTCATAATGTCCCTTTCTTACTCTTACAATCACATCATTGACCTGGTGTTCTTAAAGACTGTTCCACCTCCTGACATTTATGTGTAAAGCTTGTCATCTGATCTTTCTTAGGTTGTTCATTGCCTACTGATGATCTTTGATCACATCTTGACTCTCATCTGAGTTTTTAAACTTTTCTGAGCCTTTGTCATATCCACGGTCAAACTAAGAGATTTACAACAAATTTCTGTTATGAGATTATTTCACCATTTATCATAATAATTCCCATGCCATGTTTCCTGACTTCCTAGTCATTTGCAATTGTCATCCCTCTCAGAAGTTATGCTGGAATCATCTGTTCCATTTGGGGAACCAAGTACAGTCTAGAAAAATTAAACTCTGGCAGCTCCCAGTAAAAGTTAAGAATTATGTCAGGAAACCAGAAATTGCTGTTGGTATTTCAAACAAAATTGGTTCTGTTATAAGAAATTTTGTGATTATAAAATTATTGGAAGCTGGGCGCGGTGGCTCAAGCCTGTAATCCCAGCACTTAGGGAGGCTGAGACAGGAGAATTGCGAGTTCAAAGCCAGCCTCAGAAATGAGGAGGTGCTAAGCAACTCAGTGAGACCCTGTCTCTACATAAAACACAAAATAGGGCTGGGGATGTGGCTCAGTGGTCGAGTGCACCTGAGTTCAATCTCCAGTACCAAAAAAAAAAAAAAATTATTGGAAGGATTAGAGAAGTAGATATCAGGATATGCTGGAAGGTCAGAAAGTTTCTGCTGCTATCTAGTAATGAGGAAAATGCTGCTAAGTTCAGTGCTACCCCTCAAACTCCAAACAGAGAACTGGCACTGAAATGTCTAATCTGACTCTGGCAAAAATTTCACTTTGGACAATTAAAGCTATCAGAGAAACAATGTCTTCTGTTTCATTTCTGCCTTCCAAATTTCAAGTGAAGGAATCACAATGGCAGAATGTGAATCATGTCCAGAGCCCTAGAGGCAAAATGATATGAAAATGTAATTCCAAGGCTTCTAGTTACCATGATATAGGAAAGGACGTAGAATAAGATGAAATAATTCTGCTTAATAAAAAAAAATATGCAGTATACACTTTCTAAATTCTTCAGCACTGGGATTTTATTAATGTGGACACTCATTAGACTCTCAAAATTATAACTAGTTTCTTCCTAAACTAGGGTAGCTAGTCTCCTGGCCTAGCTATTAAAGTGAAATTATGTATCTTCTCTATAGTTAATGAATAAATAGTATTATCTAAAGTTTTTATGCTTAGTTCTTGATATAATAAATACATTTTCATTTAAATAATTAAATTATCTTTCAACAAAGCTTGGCTTTAGAATCCACTGTTTTATAATCTAATTTTGAATTCTGAATGTTAAAAACAAATACTTTCTTTACTTGTTGTAGTAGTCTCTAGATGCTAATACTTTTGAGGCTTTCATATACCAGGTAGTTCTGAAAATGAATTCAGAATTAAATATATTTGTTAATTCATTTAAACCTGACACAGATCCCATCTTATTATTGCTCATACTCTTCTTCTAATTATTATTGTCAATACTGTTAACAATCATATACTATATGTGTGTGTGTGTGTGTGTATCCAATTTACAGATGAGAATTTGACACATAAGGAATTTAAAGCAACTCATTACAGTAAGTGGTAAATAAAAAATATGGACTCTGACACTCAGACTCCCTAGCATGAACTCTTTTTTTTAAATATTTTTTTAGTTGTGGATGGACACAATACCTTTATCTATTTATTTTATGTGGTTCAATTGCTTCTCATAGATATAACACTGCCTACTCCACATCTGTTACTTGTGAATTGTTTTTATTATTCATTGACTTTGGAATGGTTCTTCCTTTCCAAACTACATGCTGCGTATTTATTGTGTTAATCAAAATTCATAATACTTACTACTTTCTCTATTGTCTCCATTGTTATATGAATACATCTCAGTTCTATCGTATTCCTTTTGGTGTCAAAAGTCATTTCCCTGGATTTAAAATAGATCCTTTTGGAGCAAATGTAACCCTCAAACACTGTCAATGGTAACCAAACAATTATTTTACAATTCCTTAGGAAATCAATTTGGCTATTTCTAATAAACTTGAGAATCCATCTACTCTACAGCATAGCCATTCTATTTTTAGATCTTCATCCAAGAGAAATTATAGCATGTGAACATGTCAAATATGTGTGTGCATAATATTTTTAAATGTTATATTAAATGAACATAATTAAATTGTCTATAAACTTATCATTTACTTATGGTGAATATATTAAAAAAACTGATCTGATCATTACTCAGTGTTTACACAAATTATGACTTCACATTGTACCTTGTAAATACATACAATTATTTTGGGTCAATAAAAAAAGACAAAATAAATGAATCCTTCATTTAGTAGAACATAAATGATATGATGATCTCATTGTGAAACTATAAACAACATCATATATCTCACATCATGTTGCATCCACTAAAGCTCAAAAGCCCCTGTAACTCAGCTATATTTTAATCCCTGTTAGTGGAGCCTCTACTGTTGCTATAGTATCATTCTGAAATTATACTCAATATTTCATTGTTTCTCAAAAGAAATGCATTAAAATATATAGCTTGCTTGAATGTAGTTTTTTCTATAGACATCATAATGGACAGAGATGTTTCCATAGAGCATAAATGTATTGCAATTTTAATTAGATATAATTTTTCATCTAAAATTTCCTATAATATGTGAATTGTTCCATTTTACTTTCTATTTCTCCACATGGCTTTCAAACTACTCTGCTTTTTAAGCAGTGGCCGTTAGATTGTAGAAATCAATCAAAAATTAAAGGTTCCTAGTTAGATTATTTCACCCCCATTTTGAAAACAGTATATGGTATGAACCACCTACTGTTTCTTTGAAATAGTACTTAGGGAGCTGGGTGCAGTGGCACATGCCTGTAATCCCAGCACTTTGGGAGGCTGAGACAGGAGAATTGTGAGTTGTACATATACACAATTGAATAGTATTCCTCCTAAAAAATGATGGAATATATTAATTTTTGACATGAACAGACCTAGAAGAAATTAAGCTAAGTAATTCAGGCATATAAAGAAAAATACTCCATGATTTCACTTGTATGTGAAATCTAAAACAAGTTAAATTCATAGAAATAGAAGAATAACATGATGGTACCATGGGCTGGAATGTGAGGCTTTCAGGACATGTTGGTCAAAGGACACAAAATTTCATTTAGATAGAAAGAATAGTTTCAACTTATATGCTTGAACATGGAAACTTATCTATTGTATATTGAAAATCATAAACAGGGTATGATTTAAATTTTCTTACAACAAAAAATGGTAAATATATAAGGCAATACATATGTTATCGATCTAGACTGAGCGTTCCCACAGTGTACACATATTTAAAACTATCAAACACTAAACCTTAAAATATACAATGTTATTTGTCAATTAAAAATAAGCAAAACTATGAGCTAAAACTGTAAATCTAATAAAATTATAAAATTTATAAGATGGAAAAATTGTCATGACATTTGGATTTTGTAATTTTTTACATATGATCTTAAAAGTGCTGACATCAAAGAGAAAAATAGATAAATCTCTTAGAATACATCAAAATTAAACTGCTTCACACCAAAGCATATTATGTAGTAAGTGATAAAGCAACCCATGGAATGGGAGAGATTATTTTCAACTTATATATAGGAGAAGGGATTAACTTCCAGAATATATAAATAACTTCTACAAGTCAACAACCCAAAAGGACAGAAGTCAACTGCAAAATGGGTAAAGATCTTAGACAATCTTTCAATGAAATATGCATATGTTCGGTATGCATATGCTAAGATTCTAAATATCAATAGTTAATAAGTAAATTAAAACAAAACCAAAATTACACATAACTTCAAACCCATTATAATGACTATTAACGAGACAAAACAAAAACCAGAACATGGTGCCACACATCTGTAATCCCAGGGATTGGGGTGATTGAGGCAGGATGCAGTCAAGTTTCAGGTCTGCTTCTCACAATTCAGGGAGTCATTGTTTTTAAAAATAATAATAATAAAGTTCTAGGGATGCACCTCAATGGCAGAATGCCTCTGAGTTCAATCCCTAGCACTGAAGCAAACAAATAAAAGCTGAAATAAAAAGTATTGTGGGGAGATATATAGAAATTAGAGCCCTAATGAACTGGAATGAGATTGTAAAATGATGTAGCAGCTGTAAAAGACCTTGTAGCGGTTACTCAAAAAATGTAACAGAGAATTACCATATGACAGAAATTCCACTTCTAGGTATATGCCCCAAAGTTTTGAAATTAGGGACTTGAACAACAATCTATCTGGACAACAATGTTTGTAGCAACATTATAAAAAATTATGAAGTGAAATGGCTTCAGAATGAAGGATATAGGGATAGAAAATAGGTAGATAAAAATGAACCAAGAAGCAGGAATTGTGAAGAAACTAGTAGCTTGGGGAGTTCATATCATACCATTTGTTAAGCGTGAGGGAGCAGAGATGGAATTTGAGTTTGGACTTTGAAAACAGATTGCTGTAAGGCATAGTTTTTAACAGAATTTTCCCAAATAATTTATAGATCTCTAAATATCTACTTTTCATTGATTTTATTAGTAGAATTTAACAGTATCATGGCATGGTTAACTTATACAAAACAGCTGAAGCATTTTAGATTATTCATTTTATAAATCTGAGCCTGCCCCATGCAAGGAATTAGTTTATGTTTCAATAATCTCGTACTCCAGCAGAGGGACATCTTGAGTTAGAAATTAACACACTGGTACTGGCAGCCAAAGGAGAAAAAGGAATCTATACTCTCCCATTCACCTGTCAGCATTATAGCACAATGACAAAAAGTACAATTTGTTAAAAGTTTTAATACACTTAACATAGTCTATAGCCATTAATGCCTAACTTCACAAAATATAAAGAGACTTAACTCTTGGATTTCACCACCTACACATAAGTAAGCTTATTGGCATTTTAATATTAATTATTCTAATTATATAGAATATATATTATGTCCTGAGTTCACAATTTTTGTTATTTTTACCCTACATATTTAATACAATTTATGACACTTTTGCCTGTCATAAGCAGTCTTAAACAGCAACATTGGATAATAAATTATGTATTTAAACCTCATCATCATATTTCAAATTTTAATAGTTTCTTTTGTTTTAATTGATAAAAATATTACTACACAAAAATAGATGTCTGACAAGGAGCCAGACTTACACAGCTTTCCACATTTTGGAACATTGATTTCATTATTTCAAGTTATTTGTCAAAAAAACAGTTTATTTGTGATTCCTTAGAGATTACATGAATGAATGAACTACAATAACTACCCTGTTATGAAATTATATTCCAACAGCTTTGAAAGTTTCCAAATGTTTTATATTATATTCAATTTATAGGAAAAACATAATGTCAAATTATTTCTTTTCACAGTTTTGCTTTAGACAACAAAAAATGTTAACACTTTGAGCTTCAATTATGGTGAGAACCTTTCTTTCAGGCCTGGGCCATTATTTCTTTAACTCAACAAATATGTACTGAGGGCCTACTTATGTTCCATGCACCTGTGTTCTAGGTATTAAAAAACAAACGTTTTCTACCTAGTAGAGTTTATATTGTGCACCTCAAAAGTCTTTAGAATTTTTTTCTTCCAGGTACTTCTGAAAGTGTGTAAAAAAGATAAATTTGGAAGATCATACACTTTAAGAATCAGTCCAGTTTCCTTTTCTGTTTCTGTGCTAAAGGCTGTTTTCATTCACTCCACTATCACACTAGAGTTTTATCCTTTGGAAAGATTGAAAAAAGTATATTTGCATTGAAGTTGTACACAGGCAAAGTTGAAAATGGGAATGGTTTATTAAATACAAGAAAACTGCATGGTGTGGTGGCACAGGCCTGTAATCCCAGCAGCTCGGGAGGCTGAGACAGTAGAATCACAAATTCAAAGCCAGCATCAACAACTTAGTAAGGAACCAAGCAACTTAGTGAGACCCTGTCTCAAAATAAAAAGGTCTGGGTATGTGGTTCAGTGGTTAAGTGCCCCTATGGTCAACTCCAAATACCCCACCACCACCCAAAAAACAGTAAAAATTAAGTGAAAATTTACATACCTGCTTTCAGAATGCTGGGAGCCAGACTTATGCATTCCAGGCAGAAGGATAGGGATGAATTATATTAGGAAGCCAATTAGCTCAAAAGGAAACACTTAAGAGCAACTGATGACAGCTGACTGGCTCTAAAAGGAAGATTACACATAAAATAAAGTTATGATAAAGTTGAGTAAATCAACTCAGAAACTCCAACACAGAGACAGTAAGTGGAAAATAGCAAAGAAAAGAAAATTAAAAGTTCACTTTATAAGGTTCTATATCTGAATAAAAGGAAATTCAAAAGGAGAAAATTAAACTAAGTAATAGAAAATTATCAAGGAGTTATGGTTTAGATATAGGTGTCCCTCCAAAACTCATGGGTGAGACAATGTAATAAATTGCAGAGGTGAACTAATTGAGTTATGAGAGCCTTAACCTAATCAATACATTAATCTAGTTGAATGGATTAACTGATGATAACTGTAGACAGGGCATGGTTAGAGGAGGCTGGTCTCTGCGTGTGTGCCTTTGAGGTAAATCTTGTATCCCTGCTGAGAAGAACTGTCCTCCCCACCTCCTTCCTGATTATCTATCATTCGCTGATCCACTTTTCTCCACCAAACTCTTCTACCATGATGTTCTTCCTGGCTTCAAGCCCTGAGGAATGGAGTTATCCATCTATGGACTGAGTCCTCTGAAACCAAGAGCCCCCAAATAAACTTTTCTTCCTCTAATTATTATTCTGAAGTTTTTTAGACATGGTGACTGAAAAAACTGACTAAAATACAATAAAATTTTTCAAGAAGAAATTCCTAGAACTCAAAGAAAAATTTGAATTTCAAAGTTGAAATGCTTACTAAGTGACCAGCACAATGGATAGTACTGAGTTTACACAAAGACCCCTAACCATGAAATTTCACAGTATCTTGAACAGTTTTTAAAGAGAGAAAAGAGAAAAAATAAAAAATAAAAAAAACAAAGATTCAGTATGGCATTTTCTTCTCAGAAGTTATACTTTAAAACAAATGAGGGAAAGCCTTCAAAATTATGAGGGGGCATTATTTCCCACCTACAATTCTATATGCTATTAAATTACCAATTTAGCTGGATGTGGTGGCACTCACCTGTAATCCCAGTGGCTCCGAGGATTGAGGCAGGAAGATTGTGAGCGCAAAGCTAGCCTCAGCAACTTAGCAAGGCCCTAAGCAACTCACTGAGACCCTGTCTCTAAATAAAATATAAAAAGGGCTGGAGATGTGGCTCAGTGGTTAAATAGCCCTGGTTTCAATCCCTGGTACCAGAAAAAAAAATTACCAATTTAATAAAAGATAAAATAAAGGGATTTTAAACCTGTAAGGTCCTTGATAAAGTTTCCAGTGATGAACCCTTTTTAAGCTTTGACGGTGTGCTTGATCTGAACAAGGGTATATATGCCTGAAAGAAAAAAACAAAAACAAAAACAACATGGAATCTATGAAACAAGAAGCCCAACACAAAAGAAAAGCAAAGGAAGTCTCAGAATGATGGGAAAACAAAATCCTGAGAAAGAAAGTATCAAACTATCAGATTAGAACAAGTTAAATGTCTATAGATTAAATCTTTTCCAGAAGAAATATATCAAATGCAACTGTGGTCAAACATATTATAAGCTCATATTGCCAGTCTCCCAACATAAAGTTACATTTTATTCTTTGATCTTAGTCCCTTCCCATTTTATAACTCTCTGTGGACAATCTCATCAACTGCTAATAATCTATGCTGATGTATCCAAAATCTGTACATATACACGTGAATTTCATTTCTATGGCATTACAGAATAATTATCTACAAAAAAATTAATAAATATTAAGTACCTCAAACAACATGAACAAAACCAAATACCTTCTCATTAATTCTAGGATCTACTCTCATTAATGTTCCTATTGCCACAATTGTGATACAGTTACTGTCCTCCGCCCAACCATTTTTCCACCTTCTCAAAATTTTCTATCCACTTATAAGCCATCATTTTTTTCCTTTTAACAATGAGTTAAGGGGCTGGGGTTGTGGCTCAGCGGTAGAGCACTCATCTAGCACAGGTAAGTCACTGGGTTCGATCCTGAGCACCACAGAAAAATAATAAATGAAGAAAAATAAAGCATAAAAAAACAAATTGCAAGCTGAGTGCGGTGGCGCAGGCTTGTAATCCCAGCACTTAGGGAGGCTGAGACAGATGAATCGCGAGTTCAAAGCCAGCCTCAGAAACAACGAGGTGCTAAGCAACTCAGTGAGACCCTGTCTCTACATAAAACACAAAATAGGGCTGGGGATGTGGCTCAGTGGTCGAGTGCCCCTGAGTTCAATCTCCGGTACCAAAAACAAAACAAACAAACAACAAATTGCAGACAAACGTGTCTGTCATTTGAAACAAAAACAAACAAACAAAACAATGAAGAATGAAGCTGGGCGCAGTGGCGCAAGCCTGTAATCCCAGCACTTAGGGAGGCTGAGACAGGAGAATTGTGAGTTCAAAGCCAGCCTCAGCAAGGGCTAGGTGCTAAGCAACTCAGTGAGACCCTGTCTCTACATAAAACACAAAATAAAGTTGGGGATGTGGCTCAGTGGTCGAGTGCCCCTGAGTTCAATCCTCAGTACCAAAAAAAGAAAAAAAGAAAAACGTCTAATATATGCTATGCATCACTCTATGCATCTTAAAATACTTTTATGATTACTCATAGCTCTTGATATATATTCTATACTCTTTAACATTACATTCAAATTCTATGGGACATTGAATCTTGATATTATTAAACCTTGTTTCACTTAAGTGGGATAAAAAATCTAGAAGCCCAGATATCTCACTCACTTCTACTTTCCAGTGGAAAATAATTTATTGGTATCAGAGAACTGGAGAAAATGAAACAATAATCATAATAATATTAAAGTGGCAATTATGCAATAACAAAAAGATCAAAAATTTACCAAAATTTTCACAAACGACAACTTTATATATATACATATATATATATATATATTTCACTTATTCAGAACAGAAATATATTTCTCATGGTTTTTATAAACTGTACTAAAAGAAGAAGAGCATCTGAAAACAATCTAAGTGATACGGATAATATATTGACAATAAGACACATTTTTTGAAAACTAACATTTCCAACTATGAGTGGGTGATATATGGAAGGAAAGATGTGTTGTTGCACATTGTATAACAGCCAATCTTTTTGCAATATTCAATAAGAATACACAATTAACATCAATAATTTTCTGAATTTTAAAGTATTAGTTACTTAATAAATTACTTGTTATGAACTTGTCTTTTCTGATATTATTTCAGCTTTACTTGACATCCACCAAGTCTGTGGCCCAGATGGATGGCTCATTACTAAATAAATCATTAATATTTTAATCTTGACCTTGCTTATTTCACTATCACTACTTAGAAAGTTATTTTTCTTTATTTCAACTTAAAAACTTACTAAACCTTTGTCAATCTTTCCCTGGTTCTATCAATTAGAAATCATCATTCATTTATTTGTTCATATCTTCCTTATATCTTTGATAGTATTTATGTGCTTATCTTCATATCACAATTATTTACACCCACCCTCTCCCATATTATATTCTATTTTTCCCTTAATACTGTGGTATGTTAATTAGTGTATCCTATCTAATATCTTGCAAAAGTTAAGCATTCATTTTGCATAGATATTTTATTCTTTATTCTAAAGGTTTAAACATTTTTTTTTTCATTTTGAACAGATGCATAGAATATAAGATATCAGAAGTAGGTATAGACTACCATCTACACTGAACAAATATAAACAAAACATAATATGAGTCTACAACTGTTTATTTACATTAACAGATCTATGATAGCAAAAGGAAAGAAATAAAGAAAATAATTTTCAACCAAAATACTTCTATTAATAACCAATATACTTTGGCAATAAATTGTTTACATAGAACCAAGGGATACTTTTCAACTAGTCAAGAATTGCTAACTTCAGCAATCATACCAAATATTTAAAAATAACATTAGAGAAAATCAAATATTAAGGGTGAATAGTGACTCTTTTCACTATACTTGTTAAGTATGGATTCAATTTATATTTTCTACTGTGAGGTAGAAATTAACAAGCAAGTTGGAAGTATGGACACCTAACATCCTTTTCTTGAGGCACTCAAGGCACTTATATGTTAAAATAGAGTTTCTATTTTACATAATTAACAATTGATGAAATCATTTTCTTTTCACTATTCTTCTAATATTGAAAACAGGGATTCTTTAAGGTAAAAATTACTGTGCCTTTCATTTTTCATTTGTATCATCTATATGCCATTCTCTAAAAGCAACTAATTAAATGGAATAAATCAACAATAAGCTTTTGTCCACTTTCTGTTACAGGAAAATTAACACAGAATACACCAAACTCTAAAATTTAAAATAATCATAATTCATAGCATAGAGATACAATAACAATAATACCTCTGAAAAATAAATGTAATTTTATACCAGTGGTCCTTAGATCTGTATCTATTGCCAGTGTAAGGAGTGATTTTATTAGAGATTTAAAACTTTCCTCTTTCAATGCCTTACTTGAGAACTGAGAAAATCATAAAATGAAATCTAATGAAAAGAAGATAACTTCATATCAAGAAAAGTAGAAAGATGATACTATATATTTTATGTTAGTTGTTTGCAGAAATAAAGGGATGTGTCATTGTTAAAGAGAATAACGTAGCAAATATTTATTTAAAGTCTCAGTACTTGTAGTACTTTTTATAAATCTTAATATCTACAAATATATTTTTATTTTATCTATATCATTTGCTTAAATTATAAATCCTAAAATTAATTGTTAGCAAATTAAAATGTCACATAGTCTAACTGAATATATATGTTACGCTGAAAAATAAAATGTTTGTTCTATAATTCAAGCTCAACTGACGGGAAAGAAAAAAAAGAAATAGTTTTATCTATTCTCACTTGCAAGGTTCAATTTATTGTCTTAGATTGTGAATGAGAAAAACAAAAACCACTCCTTTGGCCACTGTACCAATGAATATTAGATTTTTTTCACTGCTGTATCAGTAGGTATATACTCAGAAAGAAACTAAGACCTAGTAGGTCTTAAAGAGGATATTAATATATATATATATATCTGATTATATAAACATTGAACATTAAAAACTAACAGAAGGTAAATGACTTAAAGGATAATAATTGCAGGAAGTCTCTATCTTGTAGCTGGACAATGGAGCTTGATAGAGATACCAGAGCTCAGTGTATATTCACAATCTAGAAGTATGAGAAACTGGAGTCATTTTTTCAAAAATTCATTTAATTAATTACAAATTCAAGAGTTTATTTCTAGACTTCAAATTCTATCCCATGGGTCTATAGGTATATGCTATACCATTATCACAATAAGTGTGAACTCAATATATATAGTGAACAAGAATGCTATCAGACCCTTATATTACTTTACATTAAAATTATCTCTAAATGGATCAAATAACCAAATGTAAGAGCTAAAACTGTAAAACTCTTTGAATGAGAAACATAAATCATCATTACATTAGATTTTAATATCATTTCTTAAATATTGTATAAGAAACATGGTTAGTCAGTCTTCTGTCACTATAAAAAAACACCTGAGATGACCAATATTAAATTAAAAATGATTATTTTGGTGTAGACTTTTCAAGGTTTCAGTAGATGGTCAGGCGGCTTTATTGCAAGATCAAATGGCAAGACAGCGAATCATAGTATGTGCGGTAGAGCAAAGCTGTTCACCTCATGGTGGTTGGGAAGTAAAATAAAGACTTTGTCAACTCACTGTCCCCTTCAATGGCATACCCACAATGACCTAAAATTTTCCCCTAGGTCCCACCTTTTAAAGGCTTCTACAGTCTTCCAATAGTGGCAAGCTAAAGACTCAGCTTTTAACATATGGGACTTTGGGATATTATAAATCCATACTTCAGCAAAACACATGAAGCAAAAATCAAAACTGATAAATTTCACTTCATGAAAATGTTTGCAGATCCAAAGCATGGTGTCAAGAATATGAAAAAAACAACACACAGAATGGAAGTAAAGATTTATAAAATACATATCTGATAAGGGCCTAGAAACAAATATAAAAAAAGAAGACTTATAACTCAAAAATAAACAATCCAATTGTAAGTGAACAAAATATTTGAATAGACATTCCACCAAAGAAGACATAGAAAGGACCAATAAGTGTATAGAAGAATAGTCATCATTAGTATCCATTAAAGAAATGAAAATTGAATCCACAATGAGATACATTTTTATACCCAATAAGATGTTCATAATGATAAAAACATAATAAAACATATTTTTGAGAGATTTGGAGAAATTGGAGTAATCTTTCATTGCTGGGAACATTGTAAATTGCATATCTTCTTTGGAAACCAGTTTGCATATGCTCAAAATGTTAAACATAGAATTACTCTGTGGTCTAGTGATTCCACTTTTAGGCTTATGTTTTTTAAAAATATTTTTTAGTTGTTGATGGACCTTTATTTTTTCCATTTATTTATATGTGGTGCTCAGAATTGAACCCAGTGCCTCACACATGCTAGGCAAGTGCTCTACCAATGAGCCACAACCCCAGCCCAGGCTTATATTTAAGAGAAATGAAAACATTTTCACAGAAAAAATGCTGATATATTAATAATTATCAAATGGATGATGGATAAACAAGTGTGTTCAATACAGACTTTGAAATATTATTCAGCTATAAAAATGTAATTCAGTACTTATCCTTACCACAAAATGAATGAAGCTTGAAAATATTGTGCTAAAATAAAAGAGCTAGACACTAAAAGCGACTCTCATATGGTTTCATTTATATGAGATGTTCATAAATATGTAAATCTATAAATTAGTGGCTGTTACAGACTGGGGGAGGATGAATGGTCAGTTATTTCTAACTAGTATGAGGTTTCTTTTGGTGTGAACAATATTCTGGATTTTGTGGTGATGGCTGGACAACTTTGTAAGTATACCAGAAAATACTGTTATAGTTTGGATATGAGGTGTCCCCCAAGAGGTCATGTGTGAGACAATGCAATAAGGTTTGGAGTACAAACTATCTGATCATGAAAACCTTAATCCAATCAGTGAATTGATCCCTTGATTGGGATTAACTGAGTGGTACCTGAAGGCAGGTAGGGTGTGGCTGGAGGCGGGGGCATTGGGAGCATGGCTTTGGGGTATATATTTTGTATCTGGTAAGTGAAGTCTCTCTCTGCTCTCTCTGTGACCTGCTTCTCTCTGCTACATTCTTCTACCATCTGCCTCACCTCGAGCCCTGGGGAATGGAGCCTGCCTTCTCTGAAACTGTGAGTTGCCATGTAATCTTTTCCTCCTCTACAATTGTTCTGGTCAGGTCTTTTTGCCACAACAGAGAAAAAGCTGACTAAAATACACTGGTTCATATACTTTTAGCATATGAATTTTATTGGAATCTGAATTATATCCCAATGATGCTATTTTTTTTTTTTGGTACTGGGGATTGAACTCAGGGGTACTCGACCACTGGGCCACATCCCCAGCCCTATTTTGTGTTTTTGTTTTTTATGTAGAGACAGGGTCTCGCTGAGTTGCTTAGCACCTCGCCATTGCTGAGGTTGGCTTTGAACTAGCGATTCTCCTGTCTCAGCCTCCCTAAGTGCTGGAATTACAGGCTTGAGCCACCGCGCCCAGCTAGCAATGATGCTATTTGAAAAAATAAAATAGCAGTCATCTTTATTTCCTTCACCCAGAAATGAATTACCCAGAATAAAATTTTTTATTCAAAATTATTCACCCAACATTTGACATACATTCTTCTAGTGTGTTGTTTTTAATATTTTAAAAAATGTACATATTAGGAAAGAACGTATTGTCTTTTAAAATTTATGACATTACAAATAAAATGTAAGTCTCCCTTTAAATTATCTACATTCAGCAATTCTTGTCATAGAAACAAGCACTATAAGCTGTTTGGTCTATATTTTGAATGTCTGTTGGGATTATTGTTTGTGGGGTTTTTTTGTTTTGTTTTATCACCATATACCTGAACACCTTTGATATTTTTATATTGGTTCATAATGACATTAGGATTCATTTTAACATAATTATAAATGTATGGAATATAATTTGCTCGAATTAAGTCCCCAGTACTTCCACTTACCTCCTCCTTTCCCATTTCCTTTCCTCTACTCTACTGATCTTTCCATTTATTTATTTTTTAAAATTAGTGTCTTGTGGATGTACATAATGGTGAAATTCATTGTGATATATTCATATATGTACATTGGAAAGTTAGGACATATGTATTTTACTGTTTTTCCCTTATTTCATCCCTTTTCCTGCCTCCTCAATCCCCTTCCTCTATCCGCTGATCTTTATTTTTAGTTTAATGGAATTTTCATGGGTGTTGATTGTGAACACTCTTCTTAATTATAAAATATACTTCATTTACTTAAGTTTTAGTGGAAGCCTGGGAACTATTACAATTGATTTGAAGTATAAAATATTCCCATTACCTACTCTCTATCAGCCAGAATGGCTAGAGTGCAGAGTTTTGCATTAGGCTCAACCAGTAAGGTATTCCTTTGCAGAATTATGAAATTTAAGACACGATTGAAATTATAGAACCAGTTGAGAAATTTTGAAATTTTGTGACAGCAGTGTTTGTAGTTTCATCATATCTAATCAGTTTTTGCATGGACGTGGCCTTGTCCATTTCCTATAACACATTGAACTTTGATATCCACTGGCTATTTTTTTAAAATTAATTCTCTAGTTTCTGTAGCAATGTTTGATTTGTGCAATTGCCTAGTAAAATTTTTTATTCACATTTATTCAGAGTGTAATTTTTTGCTTGAAAGCAAAATTTCTGATAAAATAAATATATTTTTGAACTTTAAAAAAATAGATAAATATATATATAAATACATATCTTTTTTCTAAATTAATTAATAGATGCCATGGTGCAACTAACTTATTCCAGTGTCTCTCATCAATATCATGTTAGTGAGACCTATTTATGTTTATGGATAAATATGAAGTTTGTTCTTTTTAAAAATCATGCTATAGTAGCTTTCATGTGCATATGCCACAATTTATTTAACCAAATATTGCAATTAAAAAAGTGCATGGCAATTGGAAAACACCATGGAGTATCATCTACATAGTGAATGTGAATGGGACCTTCTGAAATATGTATGGAGCACAACCTGAATATGTGACCCTGACAACATGTATGTATGCATAATCTCAAGCACTCACATATTTTTCTAATTTACTTACCTATGAAAACCAATTTCGCTCTTTTAGGTGACATTACACTTTCATTTTCTATAGATATTGACATTATTTATTGAATACATTGATTCATTGAATTTCTTTGATTTAGGAAAAATTAATATATTAGCTATCTATTTTATAATCAAAGAACCATACTCAATTCATTCATAAAATTTGTTTATGCTAAAAAGAAAATTATTTTATATACCTGAAGTCATTTGCATCTTATCTCACTGAATGCTTATGTCACCCTCACCTCTAATAAGAATGATTCCTTAATTGAGTTTACGCCAGATTGTGTGAAAGCAAATATCAGTAAATAATGCTCTAAAGATTTAATTATCACAAAAGCAGTGTTCATTTCTGGATCATCCCAGCATATTCTTCATCGTGGTTACCTATAAGTATGTGTTCCAAGCAGTCCCATGAAGGCCATAATGATATACCTAGTGTGTAGAGTTTTAGCCTGTTTGAACTGGAGAATCTCCCTTTTATGTTTTACTCATTTATATTTCTGATAAAAATAATTGGAATATCTCTTCATTAATTATGATAGACAGCAATAGTACAATTAGTATATGTAAGCCTCTAGGATTTATTGAATAGTTGTTATATTCCAGGAATTATTCTAAATGTTTTACATATGTTAGCTTACTTTATCCTCACTAAAACTCCATGATGCTCTATTATTCCCATTTTCTATGTAAAGGAAAATGAGGAAAAGCAAATTTAAATAATTTATCCCACAGTCAGTGACAGACTTAGGATGAGAACATTACCAGAGCATATTCATGTCATTAGGGCATAGCTTGCAACCAAGGGGCATAGTTTAAGAATAATTATAGCAAAAGAATAATTACAGGAAATTTGCATTGAAATCTGATATGATTTTGGCATAGCTTCATATATTTGGATTAAATCATTTGGATATCAATATTTTCTGTTCATATTAAGAGATTCTTTCATTGACAGTAAAATCAAATTGCAAAAGACAAAGAAATCAAAACAAATACATTTTCAAGAAAGAAGAACTGTTAAGTAACAAGGTACAAGTCAATTATATAGGACATTTGACAGGCTAGAAGATAAAAATCATAACAGAAAGTGATAGATGAAAACAGTCATAGCTACAGATGGCTTTTTGACAATTAATCACCACTTTAATAGATCTGATTACTTTGACACAGAACTTTGCATTAAGTATGTAGTTTCATCTAGAATTCCTACTCCTGGTTTTGTCTTGGATTACATTTGATTACATAAATTTCTGTTTGGGGAAAAGGGAGTGTTAATGTTTATCCAGAGATAGTACTGACAAAGACAGTTTAATAACATGGTTTTTTTTTTTAGTTGTAGATGTACACAATGTCTTTATTTTATTGCTTTGTATGTGGTGCTGAGGATTGAACCCAGGGCCTCACGCATGCGAGGAAAGAGCTCTACCGCTGAGCTACAATCCCAGCCCTAATAACATGTTTTTAAATAGCCATTTTACCCAAATCTGAAATAGAGCTCAATGATCATATTTTATTATTTTATGTGCATAAAAGTATCCTAATTTTTTATTTAGAATATTTCTTCTAGATTGTTATTTTTTCTAGTAGCAAGAAAATCCTTATTTTATATATTATCCATATACTAACAAGATGAAGCACCTTGCTTTTTAAATTTATAATCAATTAAACTGAAGATAATTTTTAAAAATTTGTTTTACTTATAGATGAACACAATATTTTATTTATGTGGTGCTGAGGATCAAACCCAGTGCTTCACACATGCGAGGCAAGTGCTCTACCACTGAGCCACAACCCTAGCCCCTGAAGATACTTTTTCTTAAAATTAATGTTCATATATTATATTGATGCATATGAAATAAACTTACTCAAATCATTACTAGACTTCCACATATAGGTAAAGTAAGACTCTGGGGATATTGTTTTATTTCTAGAGAGATCTATCTAACAGATTTAGTATAAATGGAAATCAGTGTACAACATCTAATTACTATGATAAAATTAACCTAAGATAATTGTTATTTGTCTCACTGTAATTGCCTAATAAACACATGGGTAACATGAAAAGAGAAACACTGGAAGCAATATTAACACAAGAAAGTGGGATATATGGACAAATGGGAACTCTATTTCTTATTATTGCCACAATATCTGAATCCTTCCTAAAATATTCAAAACTGAGCATTGTGAAAAATTAAATGATAGAAAACTGTTTT
This sequence comes from Geosciurus inauris, assembly GCA_004024805.1. Lineage (NCBI taxonomy): Eukaryota > Metazoa > Chordata > Mammalia > Rodentia > Sciuridae > Geosciurus > Geosciurus inauris. The sequence continues at coordinate 6,336 of PVHX01022392.1, read as the reverse complement.
AAAGCTTATGAAGGTTATGACAGAAATAATGAATTTTTCCTTCTCTACTTATTGTAAAGGTTTTGGGGAAAATAAATATTGGATTCTAAATTCATAGTATAGCAATATGCCATATAATTACAGTCATTATATTTAGAAGGTTTAACAAACAGACATTGACAAATCTCAACTTTTGGTAGCACGGTGCTACTTTTTAAAAGTTCCCCTAGCAGTCATTTAGAGTATGGAAAAATGAAGTACTTTAGACAAGTAAAGTGAAGTTCAATTTATTGGTAAGGAACTATTCTTGAACTTTTCAAATGAAAACTGTTATAAACTATATAAATATTAACAAGATACATTTTTTGCATTCCTTTCTTCTAAATGCCTTTTTTTCACATTTTGAGTAAATTAATTCACATAGTAATGTTTTGAGGTACCAGAGGAAGTATAAATTGACATGATAAGACATTATATAACCATTAGAAATGACTTTCTGAAGTGTGTAGTACATTATTGTTTTCTATAGTCATCCTATTGCACAATAGTACATCAGAACTTTTTGCCTCTTTCTAACTATGGAAAGGATTTTGAAAGGTTTCATCATAAAGAAATGATAAATGTATGAAGAGTTGAATATGCTTAAACAGATGTAAATATAATGCAATGTATACATGTATTGAAATATGTTTTTACATATCAGTTAATATAATATTTTTGGTACCAGGGATTGAACCCAGCATGATTAATCATTGAGCCACGTCTCCAACCCTTTTTATGTTTGTTTTTGGTTTGATTTTCTTTTTGATTTTGTTTTTTGAGACAGGGTCTCACTAAGTTGCTGAGGCTGGCTTTTAACTTGTGATCCTCCTGCGTCAGCCTCCCAAGTCACTGGGATTACAGGTGTGTGCCACCAGGTCCAGCTCAAAATAAATTTTTTAAAAAGAAAAAAATGACTTCCAGAGACTGTGGCAATAGAAATACCTATTACATATAAGATTAAATAAAATAATAAGCTAGAAATTGTACAACAATATAAAATTGATAATTTTTACAAAGGCAAAGATTTCTAAATATATTTAGAACTTTTTTTATTCACAAAACAAAACAAGAAAACACCTAGGGTTTACAATTAGATGATGTCCTACAGATTAAAATATTGTCCTTAATTATATATGCTAAAATAAGGACATCCATTTTTGATAAGAACATTTCCCGGCAGTCCTGTAATCTGCCAAAATAAACAATAAAACATTATAATAATTTCATATTTCTTAAAGTATACAATTAGTAAGATTTATAATTAAAATATTAAATCTGTAGAATCTTACATGTCTTTTTTTTAAAGGTAATGGGAGACCTTTGATGATACTGCATCTTGTTGGAATAAAATAGTAAAAAGCATAGAGTTTAGGAGATAATGCTTGCTATCAGAATTGTTTAATGTCAGTTCTGTGGGAAGTACAACAGAAAACATTTTTCAGGAGTTTCTGGACAGGGAGAAAGTATTTTTTCCCCTAGAGGAAAATTGCAAAAATTTGTCATCAAGAGTTATGGTTTAGAAGAGAGGATGTGAATTACAGAGTTTTATAAAATAATCTGCCACTGAAAAATAAGAAAAAGTCATGTATACTGATAATAATAATCAAAGTAAAACTTACTAAAACACATTTGTCTGTAACATAATAGTCAAATAACTTGTAGACTGAATAGTTTTATAGTAAGAAGCAAAAAAGTTTAATTTTATTGATCTTTTATCATTAGTATACATATAATTTTTAATTCCTCAAATTCGTGGAATAGCTTATATACAAAATAAATCAATGTTATTGAAATGGTTATATTTTGGAAGATCTTTGAATTAAAAATATTTAAAACAACCTAATCTAATTTCAATTAGATGCATAATAAAATGTTACTTGTGTTACAATGATAAAAACATTGTGAGTACAATATGTGTGATATGATTAACAAAATGCTAAAAATATTTGCTTAATTACCAATGACCTTTGCATTTGCACAATGAAAGTAATTATCAAATCAATTCAAAGTTTATTCTGTTTTTCTGGGCATATTTAATTTATTGACATTATTGAAACCAAGGATAACATCACTTGTTAGTGAATTAAAGAGTACTTCAATTAAAACTGCTATAGTACATTAAAAGTATGTATCAATTAAATATAATATTTTATATTTTAGATATTTAAATAAAACAATAATAACTGGTATCTTTACATGATGAATCTATTATAGACAAAGTTAATAATGATAAAAATCTAAATAGGGAAGATTTTGTTTAGTCTAAAATTATACTGAAATTCATTTTTGCATACATTATGATTTGAGCAGTCATCATGCATATAATTAGTAGTAAAATAATTTGGGAAATTAATAAATCTTTTATTTTGCACATCATACCATACTTGAAAATTGGAATGTAAGGCACATATTTTGGGTATGAGAAGTTCTTTATGGATATTTTTTCTTCACAATAAATCTAATAGTATGTTCACAAGGGACAAGTTTCACTCTCTCATTTTTGCTAAATTAATTATTTGCCTAATATGCAATGAATAACAAATGATATGAAGAAATGATTAATTGGGGTTGGAGTTAGTTATGGCCCAATGGTAGAGTGCTTGCTTTACATTTGTGGGGCACTGGGTTCAATCTTCAGCACCACCTAAATAAATAAATTAAAGGTATTGTGTTCACCTACAACTAAAATTATTTTTAATTTTTTAAAAAAGAAATGATTAAATGTTATTTATATTATAGCAATGCAGCTCAAGGAAGTCATGAAACATTCACTCAGTGTACAAGAAAACTTCTGTTTTTGCATCTGAGATGTTGCATTCACATTAAAATTTATCCAGTATGTCTCAGCTATTAATATAAAGTATAAAAAATACACTGTAAAATATGGCTATCTTAATATGAGCAACTAAAGAAATATGATAGGTCTATGTAAAAGTGTAAACTCCAGAAAATACTAATTGTGGTAGTTAAAAAATAATTAGTTTCACCAATAAAAACCAAAAACAGGCAGGCATTTCCATAAATTCTTGGGAAATAAACATTCTATAATTCACAAAAAGCAGTTTTATTAACACCTCTCAAGAAGATAAACAGTTTTCCTGTGACTTCAGTTTAGGAGAGGAAGCCAAGATTATAACACTATTTTCCTTAAAATAACCAATTAGCTTTGGGGTAAACAGTAGTGCTATTCATTGACTCAACAGCAAATAAAATGCTGAATTAGAAAGTTGATATATTTCCTTTTAAGAGATTATTGCTGTCTTTTTCTAATAATATTTAAATGAACAATTTATACTGTAACTAAGACACTTTTCTCTTGCACAAGAGCAATGTCTAATTTCGCATATAAATGAAATGTTCCTTTTCTCCAAAATGTACATATAAAATTATTAAGAATACCTACCTATACAGTCAACTCAACAGAGCATATATGACTTCTAATTCTCTCAACAATCTTTTAAAGACAAGCTTTAAGATCTCCATTTCATAAATGAGGAAACATATTCTGAGAAGTGATGATACTTGTTTAAGATCTGGCAAATATTTCAATTCTAATGGTGGAATTAAAGCTGGGTCTGTATGGCTCAAAGCCCTTGAGCATTCCAATATGCCTGTGTTTTTGAAGAAATGTTGACCATGTGTGTGCTACTGTCACAGTAATTACCATCTCTGCAGACAATGCACACTATTTATTTATTTAGTATTTTAAATTAACTATAAACATCTTGCTTTGGAGAGAGTGCAGAATGATATCATAAGTATCAGAATTCCCCCAAACTATGAAATCAATAGTTTGATGGGGTACTTCTGTTATTCTGAACATATATTCAAATAAAGAAATAACTTTTTTAAAAAAACTGTTAGTATAATACCTTAAATAATCATGTATAGCTCCAAAAGGTAATTTCTGTGCATAGGAGACTGCCAGCTGTCTATCAACCACATAATGATGGGGTATTCAGATATGGATTCCAGGCAATCAGTTAAAAATGTGAGTTTATTCACAAGTTTAATTCTACACTAGAGATTTAGATTTATAAGTTATGGATAGATTTAAAAATTAACACCACTGGAGTATATGACTACGGTAAAATGTATAGTGAGAGAATTTAGAAAGAATAAGAGTAGGGGTGGGTTTGTAGCTTAGTGGTAGAGCACTTGCCTAGCACATGTAAGGCACTGGGTTCCATTCTCAGCACCAGATAAAAATAAATAAAATAAAGATATTTTGTCCATCCGTAGCTAAAAGAATAGTTTTAAAAGAGTAAGAATAAACATTGGAAATGATTACATTTAGGGAATGCAAGGATAAAACTTGGACTCTATAATATTTGATATCAAACAAAGAGAAAAACTTCAATAGAATCATATGCAGCATGAGCTTCCTGGGAGAAAAGGATTGAGGAAATCTCAAGAGTTTTATGTTAGAAGATTATCAGTGATTTTAATTATAACAATCTTTAAGAAATTAAGTGTGAGTTGGGGGTAACAAGAAACAGCATGGACTCACTATTTAAAATGTTTGGATGTATGCAGGCCAGATATTCTCAGAATAGGTGTTATGGAGTTATATTCACATTGAAAGCAAGGAGTGAGTGATGATAGATTTAAGATGAAAAGGAAAAATAAATATAGCAGAATAGTCTCAACGAAAATAGGAAGGAGGCCTGAAACAAGAATTGTATGAGGGAAGAATACTTATTATTTTAATACATGAAAATACTGATAAGGAAAAAAACTCAGAATAAAATTTTGTGGAGTTATTAACCTTATCAGTAAAGAGAGATGCTTACTGTAAGTAAAAATGTGATGGAGAATTTGGAGATGAAGGAGTAAAAAAATGTTTGAATAGCTGCTTTGGAAAATATAATAGACAGTCAACACTGACAAATAAAAGGATTGCCAGGCAACATGAATGGTTCAACTAAGGTTAGAAAACATGAAATTGCAGTGGATTCAATTAGCATAGTTTCATGAATCCCTGCAACAGTATTTCACAGCTCATAAGTGAGAGCCAAGAAAGCAGAGTGGGAATTCACTTAAGGTTCAAAAATGGCATGTCACATAGATAATAAAATTTTTGGAGGAATCACTGAAATAATTCATCGTGTTCATGTGAAGTCAGATGATAGAAATTCAAGTTGTGAGAGAATTAATATTTTTTGGTACCGGGGATTGAACTCAGGGGTACTTGACCACTGAGCCACATCTCCAGCACTATTTTGTGTTTTATTTAGAGACAGGGTCTCACTGAGTAGCTTAGTGCTTCTCCGTTGCTGACGCTGGCTTTGAACTCGCAAATCTCCTGCCTCAGCCTCCCAAAGTGGTGGGATTACAGGTGTGCACCACTGCACCCAGCTAGAGTATTAAATGTTTATGAAAATACAAGCCAAGTAGATCTTAGTGGGATGTGGGAATTTTTTTTAAAAAAATGTGAAGCCGGGCAAGGTGGCTCAAGCCTGTAATCCCAGTACTTAGGGAGGCTGAGACAGGAGAACTGTGAGTTCAAAGCCAGCCTCAGCAATGGTGAGGTGCCAAGAAACTCAGTGAGCCCCTGTCTCTACATAAAACACAAACTAAGGCTGGGGATGTGGCTTAGTGGTCGAGTGCCCCTGAGTTCAATCCCCCGTACCCAAAAAAATAAAAAATGTGCTTGGGTACAAAGGGGGAACTTCAGAACTTGAGATCTGGGAAAAAATTATGAGTAACAGGGATATAATGTATGCCCTGGGTGGAGATAGAGAAAAGAATCAATGAAGATAAAAAGTTAAAGGAACAATGTAAAAACAAGTCATCTTTAGCCATGTGTGTTGGCACACACCTATAATCCCAACAACTCTGGAAGCTAAGACAGGAAGACCACAAGTTTAATGTCAACCTCAACTTAGTGAGACCCTGTTTCAAAATAAAATATAAAAAGGGCTGGGATGTAATTCAGTGGTAGAGTGCTTGCCTAGCATGAGGGAGGTCCTGGCTTCAATTACCAATTCCAAAACTAGTCATCTTTTTGTTGCAATAGTATAAAAAATCTTTAAAACTCTGAATTCCATTTTGTCTATAACATTGTGCATCAGAAAAAATATTTTATCTGGAGAGCTAGATTGACCACAAACATTATGGTAGAGATACTATATTTGAACATTAAAATTTCAAATACTTCCTTTTAAAAAAATCCCTATGCTATATATCATTTGATGCTAGTAGATAATCACCATGAGAAAGACATTCTCTGCCCTCAAAGAACAAATTATCTGGTGAGAAAGGGGACATGAATGATGTCTATTTGTTCACATATTTTATGTTCACAATTCTGTT
>PVHX01022391.1:0-27789 GCA_004024805.1 Geosciurus inauris | reverse complement strand
CTAAAAAGCTTCTTCTCAGCAAAAGAAGTAATCAATGAAGTGAACAGAGAGCCGACATCCTGGGAACAAATCTTTGCCACACACACATCTGATAGAGCACTCATCTCCAGGATATATAAAGAACTCAAAAAACTTAACACCAAAAAAACTAACAACCCAATCAATAAATGGGCCAAAGAACTGAACACAAACTTCACAGTAGAAGATATACAATCCATCAACAGACATATGAAAAAATGTTCAACATCTTTAGCAATCAGAGAAATGCAAATCAAAACTACCACTCATTTGATTTAAAAATCAGCTCATCATTAGGGTTACTGAGAACAGTAAGAAGTGAGGCCTGACAGGAAAAAATTAGAGAAAAAATAGAAAAAGTAGCTTAGCAACCCCCAAATTTCTCCATCAACTCAGAGTATGGTCAAAGGGGGATCCTCAGGATCATTCTTGTACCACACCAAGTGAGAAAATGGAGTTTTTATTGTTAAGCTAGAGTCATCGATACAAGGTTAAACTAATTGCAGGCTACTTTTCCAACTACATACGAAGTGTATAGCACATTTATAACACACTCAGTTATCCAAAGTAACCAATGTAGAAACATGTCATTGCTTATAGTGATAGGAAGGCAGCCATTTGGAAAACTCATTAGTTATGCAAAGTACTATACATATTTAGAGGATATTATCTGCTCTGTTGCATTATTATTTAGCCAGGAACTCCAAGGTCCAACCACTTTCACTGGAAAGGGCAGGTGGCCAGGGATGAGAGTCTCCTATTGGCCTGAAGAAGAAAAAGAAGAAATGCCATCATTTCAGGGATCAACTAGGCTTCCTACTAGTGGTGAGACCTTGGGGAAGTTCGTATCCCCTCCTAGTCTGGACTTTATCATCTATAAAGTGAATCTAGTGAAATTTAGGATGCAGAGTGCTTGTGAGGATTGAGATCCTGTCTGTGAATTTACCTCATTAGCAGGCTTGCTCTCTCTCCCACTGCAGCGCTGGGTGGTGGTGGTGGGAGAACACCTTCCAGTTGATTCTGGTTTCTTTTTCTGACCTCAGAACAGCTAACCTTGGAGAGGATGGGCCTAGCCCATGCCTTCCTGGGTGGTCTCAGCATATATACATTTTTCCTCCAAGTCCCCCACCAGCAAATCCACACAAGTGCACGCACGCCTTGTTCCAGGTCCTAACTGAGACAGCTATAACTGTAACTAAAAATACTACTTGAGAGTGTGTTGAGCAATCATGCTGACAGGCTTTTGTTTTACTTCCTTATTTTTGCCCTATGCCAGCTATGTAGAAGCGTCAGAAAGTCTGCTAAAAATGCAAAAGAAGCCTGACATACAAAAGAGAAAAAATTCAAGGAAGGGGCTTAGATAATTCACAAAATAGAGTCTTAAAATGATGGAACCAAATTTACTGCTTCATAATAGACATCTAAAATGTTTGATGTGTGATTTTTCTCTCTCTGTAAAGGAAATGTTGACCAAAGTTTCCCAATGCTATTAAATCTCTTTTCAAAAGTTGCAAATGCAAAGTTCCATGCTGGGTGCTGGTTTTGACATTTCATTGTCAAAGGGTCTAAAAGACCCTACAGCTTGGATCTACCCTTTTATTTTGGGATCTTGCTGCTCTCTGAGAGAGAAGAACCATCATTCCTCAACCCCAGTAGAGATCTCAATGGGATCTTTGCAAGCTCTCTGTAAAGATGCTACCTAAGTCATATTTGCCAGAATTTAAACTTCTTTGGTGCTGTTGACAGTTTGAGGAAGCCTCTGGATCTCTAACTGAATAATGTTTTTCAATTCATAAAGCAAAATACAGATGATTACATGGAAATCAAACATGTAAAATAGTTATTAAAATACAAAAGAAGTTGTAATATAGTGTTATATGTGCTTCTTCATTAGCACTAAAAAGCATAATCTAGCTGTAAGCCTAGTGACAAATGTAAATGATATTTTGAGATAGTTGCAAACAACCACAGTGGGAGATGAAGATACCAGGGATTTCTGTGGGAAATAAATATGCAGATATGGCTAATCCCACTGTGGTTGGTTGCCAATATTTATATTTGAAAGCAATGCTAAGTTTCATGCAGAGATTAGTGAAAACAAAAATATATTTTTCCATTTAAGGGCACAGACTTCCTGGATTCTGTTTGCAGTTACCTTGAAGGTATTCATGAACCTCAAATTAAGGACCACTGGACTAGGATTACTTTTTAGGGGGGAGTATAAGGTATTTGTTTCTTTATTTATTTACTAATTTTTAGTACCACCTCCTTGGAGGTACTTAATCTTGAAATGTAGATTAGTGATTCTTAATTTGTATGTCATGGACTAATTTGAGATCATGATGAAAGCTATAAATAGATATCATATTAAATTCTGCACAGAATTTCAAGGATCACAGATCTCCCCACCCTCCAGGTCTTAGCAACTAACTCTGGAATATAGAGTAATAAATATGTCTAAACATTTTATAAATGTTGCACCTTAATGTTTGATGTGGACTGAGAACCAGTCAGTTGGATTTAATGCTTCTGGCAAATCTGCAATTCTAGGCTGCAGATTAAGCAAATCTTTTAATAGCCCAGAGAACAGGAAGCCCACTTGCACATTTAACAAAGCCCCATGATAAAATGTCAAGGTGGGAGGGGTGCCTGGATCACATATCCTTGACTCTTTTTTTTTTTTTTGGTACTAGAGATTGAACTCAGGGGCACTTGACCACTGAGCCACATCCCCAGCCCTGTTTTGTGTTTTATGTAGAGACAGGGTCTCACTGAGTTGCTTAGCGCCTTGCTGTTGCTGAGGCTGGCTTTGAACTCGCAATTCTCCTGTCTCAGCCTCCCAAAGTGCTGGGACTATAGGCATGCAACATATCCTCAACTCTTGTGCCTGAGATTCTCATGACTCTTGGGGGATGTCATAGATCTCTGGCTGCCACCACTGCATGGCCCCAGGGACGAAACCCCAAATGTGGAGACTGCCTCCACCTCCGTGACTCCCCACATTCCAGCTGATTCTGTGCTGTAACATGAGGCGTCAGGGATTACCAGGGTACATCCAGATTTTGTGGGACCTAAAACTTACACAATTTAAGGTGCGGGACCTTTCTTTAAGAAAAATGATGTAAAATTATAAATAGTGAGTTTTAAGGAATAATATTTAAGAGACATGACAGAAATGACAATACATCTCAAGTTCTAAAATGCTGAAAAATACTATAAACAGCATATTATCCACAAAAATAACAATTTTAAACTAATATATTCCTAAAATATTTTCCTTTACATTTTTTTTTTGTGCATGCTTTTTGGTAGCCTCTTCATATGATAATGGTTTTATAATGTCATATTCTCTACAGAACATAGAAGATAATCCAGTCTTTTCGCTTCTATAGTTGAGGAGAGTTGTTTTTTCTTTTTGATCAATTTGTTTAGAAAAACTTTTGGCCTCATAATTGATTACTGGTCATATAAATTGTTATGATTTCTTTCTCATTGTTTCCAACTATGAGCTTTAACTTTTGGAAGGGTTCTTCATAAACTTGCTTCTGGGACTGTTCCAAACCTTGTTTTACCCCATCATCCATAGTTTTCCAGTGTTGAGAGATGTGAGATCTGTTCATATTGTAATATGACTCTGGGCCTGGGCCACTATGTGACTTCTGTGTGAATTGGTACCATGCGGAGTACAGTATTACTAGAAGTGGTTACCACACTTAGCTGGCAATGTCTACACAAATACATCCCATTAATTACTAAACAAGTGTATCTCCTCTCTAGACATATCCGTTCTCAGACCCCAGTGCACTCTCAAGTGAGTCTGGTTTCTTCTTTCCCACTCTCTTCCATGGGCTGCCTCTACATGGCTGCCCCCTTCTGTACATCACCTCCAAGCAACTCTCCAGTAAGGTTTCTTACAATGCAGGCTAAAAGAGCAAGGCCCAGACAGAAGGAAGAGGGAGTGTTTCCTTATAAATTTTTCAAAGTTTGTAGTCAACGGGAATGGATGTTCTCTTCTGAAAAGATCTCATTAATTCCCAATTGCAGGGATATGGTATTATAGGGCCCAAGAGAACAAATATCTCAGAACATACCCAGTCAGAATGAGAAAGCACCACTTGGAATAGTTTGGGATCTATGCTCATAGACAAAAGGGTGCTTAATGCCACAGTGCTGTGGTTTGAATGCCCCTTCCAACACTCATGTTGAAATTTAATTGCCATTGTAACGACATTGAGAGGTGGGATCTTTAACAGGTGGGTAGGTCATGAGTGCTCTGCCCTCATGAGCAGATTAATGCCAGTTTATCCAGAATGGGTTAGTTACCCCAAGAGTGAGTTCCTGACAAAAAGGATGGGGTGAGACTGTTTTTCCCTCTGCCTTGTTCATGCTCACTTGTCCCTTCCACCATGTCATGATGCAGCATGAAGGCCCTCCCCAATGCCAGTGCAGGGCTCTTGGACTTCCCAGCCTCCAGAACCCTGAGCCAAATGCACTTCTATTGTTTATACACTACTCAATCTGTGGTATTCTGTTATAGCAACAGAAAACAGACTAAGGCACATGGATCATGGACTATGATTACAATACTTTTAACTTGGAAGATTTAAACAGAACCACATGCTAATTTCAAGTATAAAACTCTCACCACAGCACACAATAGATTATTTTAATTGTAATTTATGTAACTTTCTGATATATTCCCTGATTATTCACTGCAAAACATATGCTTTGGAAGTGGTTGTCTTGACTTGTTTTATGGATTATTGATTGTGCACTACTTAAATGTGGAGATGAGTCTAACAAAGATGATTATTTTGGGTTAAGGGTAGTTGATTTGCAGTTCCTTCTTTCAGTGGTTAAGTGTAAGGCCATTTCTCCATTAAAGCCACTCTGAGCTCATAATAATAAAACCTATTCTTTCCAAATATCAGAATTATATTTTATTACCTATAAAATAAGAGGGTCTGTTGATGTCATCCAAGAGAATAATATGGGGCTAAGAAGCATGAAACATCAGCTTCTTCAAAGCCCATAGGAAGTGTGAGGGGTATGTGTTTCATTGTGTGAGTGTGTGTGTGTGTGTGTGTGTGTGTGTGTGTGTGTGTAGGGGCTCTACTTTTCTTGCTAAAGGAAAAACAAATCCATGTCTTTCAATACATCCGTCACCTATCTATTATCTATTTCTATTTATCTATCTATTATCTATCCATCAATCATCTGTCATCTATTTATCTGTGGGGGATTGAATTCAGAGCCCTCCACATGCTAGACAAGTGCTCTTCCACTGAGCTACATCCCTAGCCATAATACTTACATTTAAATAAATGGAAAATAAATTCTTTCAGAGGCTCAGTTGAGGAATTTTAATAAGTAAGAAAACTCTTAATGTTCAACTAAGAGTTCCTCTGTTTTGGATTTTACCCACAAAAGGGCCAAACATACATTTTACTTTTGATGAAGATGGAGAATAGTTTTTTTTTTTTTTGGGAGGGAATAGGAAACCCCATACACAGGAGTAGGACAAACACCCTCCTTCATGCTTGTGAACTTGGAAAATGAGCTGACTTAATTGTTATTCATTGACAACAATTATACAAATGAGTTTTCCTGTTTTAAGTCAGAAGCCAATTGATGAACTTAAAAAAAATTAAGTCACAAAATTTGAACTTTGGAGAAATCAATCAGAAGGGTAGAAATTCACAATTTTCCCAGGGGGTAAAAAACTTTAAAAGGCTGTTTCTTTGAATGAAAGTAAGTCCTGTACTACAAAGTAAAACTACCAGCTGCCCTCCTCCTCAGGTCTTCAGCAGCCCTCTCCTCATGTCGTCCCTGTCCTCTTTCTTGGTGGCTGCAGAGCAGGTGCCAACTCAGTAAAGCACTCTGGGAGGACTGATTTGCAGAGACTCTGGGATGCTCACTGCTGACACCAGCGTTTTAAGGCATGGATGATTCATGGCCTTTCTGTGAAAGAAACAGCAGTATTCTCTGTGAGCTCTAGGTGGTGTCCTCTGATAAATAGAAACGCTGGCATCTTGACTTCACTTGATCATTTGTGTGCATGCACACACAACACTCCTGTTGGTGACCTTAGTAAAACTGCTCACTTCGTAAAAAGATGAAGACCTTTCTGGTTCTTCCTTCTTCTAAGGACGGCTGCCCTCCATTTCCTTTGCCTTCCTTGGACTTGAGTCATTTTTTCAGTTGACTTTGCTGGACAGTCTGTTTCTTCTATGAGCAAATAAAAATATCCTTTTGATTTTAATTCATATAATGAACTAATAACCCATACAATGTTTGGAAAGTTAAAGTTATACTGCTGGCCTAAATTTAGTTTAACTTATTAAGAGGTTCTCTACAAATCAACTCTAAAAGGACATTTTGAGGACAATTTGGGAAATTATCAAATCAAAGTGGTGTGTCTATAAAAGCTCATTATAATATATTCTGTAATGTGGCCTCAATTTTTTTTCTTAGAAGTTTTTGTATTTCTCTAAAATTGAGTTTGAGGATCCTGCATCCTCTAGTTTCCTACCAATGGTGAATGTTTGGTTTTAAACAGTTTTCATGCGGTTGTCTACATTGCTTTTTCCTAAAAGAATATAGCAATGTTAAACAATGAGGTATATGAAATAGCCCCAATCACCGAACCTCAAAAATGTTACTAGTTTTACTCTCAAAAGCACTTCTAGGTTTTATGTGCTGGTTTTCAAAGCCAGAAATTATACATGTGGACTTTCACATTATTCTGCCCTCTGTGACCATGTGCTCAACAACTGAGATAAGGAAAGAATGCTCTTCAGGCCATTACTGCGCATTAGGGTGCTGTCCAGAACTCACACAGGCCTGATAAAGCTTGTGGAATGTCAGGATCTCTGCTGGGATGAAAGGATCCAAATATGACATGTCAAGCAGCTCAAATATTAGCAATAATCCCCATCCGTACAGTGTTCTAAGATTAGACATAAAAAGTATACATGCAGAACACTTGTTGCTATGTTACTCTGTAAAATGAACAGAAGCAATAGAGCAGGAAATATATAATGAGTCAAGAGTGGGTATCTGTGGATTTGGGGATGATGGATGATTTTTGTTTTATTACCTTTTCTCTTGCATTTTTCATTTTATAGCAATGCAAACATGTATTTGTAAATATCAAAATAGCTTAATTTTCTAAAGTGGAATACAAGCTGTAGTTACTGTGAGCTCTGAATGCACCTTGCTCAATAGTGTATACCAGCTGACAGGTGTCTGTATCAACTTTGGGTCCAAAAATGTGCTTGTGGAGAGTGGTAAATCAGAGGCCTGCTCCCTGAAAGAAGCACCAATCAACTAGAAGTGTAATGACTTTGGATCAACAGGGAAGAGTGGGGGTTGCGTCCTTGTAAGCCATGCATTTAGGGCCTGTATCCAATCCATCCCTCCCTTCCATCAATACCAACCCTGACACCGATAATGACCTGGGGCCCTCTTGACCTTTTCTACTCCAACAGACCTTCACCTTTACCCTTAGCCACTACTGCTGGTATTCATGTTGACAGCACTTTAAAAAAAAATTTTTTTTTTGTATCTTGGATTGAACCCAGGGGTGCTTGACCACTGAGCTACATCCCTGACCCATTTTATTTTTTATTTTGAGATGGGGTCTCATGAAGTTGCTCAGGGCCTCACTAAGTTGCTGAGGCTGGCTTTGAACTTGGGATCCGCTGTTGACAGAATCATATATGCTATGCACTGTATTTTGGTCATGGAATGGTACAGAGGGAAGCTTTTCCTAGGTGTGGGTAGTTGATGCCTAAGAATCTCTACCCTTGGAGATTCTAAACAGTGGGCTAGAGCTTTGGGGCTGGCCAGAGAGGTTCCAAGATGTGAGAGAAAAACAGAGGGAAAGGTGAAACTGAGAGGTGAGTTTTATTTTCGGCACTCTCCTGTCTGGTTTCTGTGCTCTTATGGCAGTCCTTTCCTGTGTGTCCCTTCTTCATGCCTGCCCTCCCTGCTCAAAACCTCACAATGACAGGGTTGAACACTCTCCTTTGAGAGGGCTCCTTGCCCTTTGTCTCCCTCTTCTTTCTCTTCTTTCCTTTCTCCTGTGCTTTGCTTTATCCTCATCAATTATATCATAGCATATTAAACTCTAAACACTAAAAAGTTTGAGAGTCATGAATTTTGGCTCTTATAGCTGGTAATTTGGGACCTATTGTATGTGTGCACAAGCAGGGTCGCCTCCTGGCTGACAGACAGCATTTGGTGAAACACTAGACACCCTCAGAAAGTTTAGAGGCTTGACAGGTTCATTGTCTGGGCCCAGGAGGCCTGAGCAAGGGTGAAAATTTTGCTGTAGTTGTGGTTTGCACATGTGTAGACATGACGGATTGATTGAAGGTCCCCTAAGGCGCTGGGTTGGAGAGCTGTGGGGTCTGGGGTCAAAGCCCAGAAGAACAAAGAAGTTTGACCGTGTGGGAGGAGGCAGGGCTCCCAGGGCAGAGGCCAGCAATGCAGACACTTCTCTGCTTTCTGTTCCTCAAGCTATGCTCAAAGGAAAGTGTGTGTCACTGTGGAAAGTCCTCTTCCAAGTAATAATCAGAAAGAGGTGCTTGCTGGGGGACTGTCTGGAGGAGGAGGGGGCAGCACAGGGAGCCACCTGTGAGCAGTGGAGTGGCGCTTGTTCAAGAGCACACAGGGTCATCAGAGCAGCAGCTACCAGGCAGCCGTCTTCACATGTGAGATGGCAATAATGACAGCGGCAATTTCATAGGGTTCTTGTGAAAATGAAATGAATAATACATTCCCAATGTTGAGCATAAATTAAATTACAACCAAAGTGTTTGCTGCTACCTCTTATCACCACTGCTTTTGTGGGTTTCCTTCTCTAGCTTTATCTACGTATCTTCTACTTATTTTCAGGTGATTACATGGTTAGATTTTATGTGGTATAATTAAATGCATTTGGACTTGTTTTTGTTTTTTAGCAGAGAAATTGCTCTTCAGGATGCATTTTAAAAGGGTCAGCTTAAACCTGCTGTGGGTTGAACTTGAGCAAAGTTTGAAAATTATGTCTCAAAGTTGAATTTTTATTGAATAAAAAAAATGTGGGCACTGATTTTACTCTTTGCTTTAGGAAGATTGCGAGACTAACTAATAACCCTTGGAGAGGTTAGTATATTATTGAAAGTGGTAATTTTATCGGTTTTGAACTCATGTTCTAAGATATAATTGGAATAATTTCCAAGAGACATCAGTCTTTATTTCTTAGGAAATTACAGTGATTAAATTAACTGTAGGCAGCTCCTATTATTGTTATTTGAAGATAATAGGAGTCTGTTGAGCATTAGTGGGGAAGTAAATGATACATGTTCTGTTGAAGACTTCACAGTTGAAACATTTCCTACCACTGTCTTTCCATGGTTTCTAATATTTAAGGCGTCCTCATCATGGATGTGGTGGCTTTTACTGCAGTTTACAACCTAAATCAAATGAAAGATGAGAATAATGATTTTTCTAGGATTAAAGAATAGATTTTTCTTTTAAGGGGGTGCATAATATACCAATTCAAAAGAAAATAATGTTACATTTGAAAAACTCTATGAACATTGAAAAGAGAGTTCAGTTCCTTCTCTGTTTTTCAGAATCCTGTTCCTGCTTCTCCATGAAATTGAATACTGGACAGGAATGTCACATTCATTGTTCAGGGCTTTTACATTTCTCTTTCATTCCAAAATGAGCTATTGAAATCACTGAGTGTTAAGAAAATTGTGCATGGATCAAAGGCTAAATGGATCTTGATCCATCATCTCAGTTGAGGCTTTCTGGACATGGTAAAGTGGATTTTATCAGTGGAAAATTGCATGCTATTTTCTTTAAGATCTTTCCAAACTCAAAATGATTTAGATAGTATGTCTGAGTCTAATCCCACCCAGATAAGCATCTGCAGTCACTCTTCCCTGGACTTGGTGGTATTGCTTTTAAAATTTTAGTATTATTGCAAATGTTGTCTGGCTTTTACTCTTAGTATCCTAGTCCTATAGGATGAGGAGATCTGTTTGTGTCTTTGTGGCTGCAATGTCTACTTAGGGATTCATATTATTGGCTGCGACTCAAGTTACAAACACATATTCCCAAACTTTGCTTGGCTTGATCTCAAACTAAACAATATCGGGATTAGAAAAGTTAAAAAGGAAAAAAAAAGATGCTTTGGGAAGTAGGAGGAAATGATGTAAAATCTTTTTTTGGGGGAAAAAGGGAGAGCTGGGGTATTAGTTACACTAGGTACAAAGTCAAAACACAAAGAAAAGCCAATTACCTGACACTTGATGAGGCTAACACCCATTTACTTTTGCATTGTTTCTGGTTTAACTATTGTAATTTCAAATTATTATAGTTGGAAAATATTTAGATGGAGTATAATATCATCTTACCTTGTAATGTAACATAACAAAATAAAAGTGGTTAAGTTGACAAATGTGGACAATGAAGACTACAGGTTGCTGAAGAGAAAAAAGATCTAAATTTATTTGACATTAAAATAGAAGGCTTCTTACTGTAGGGTGATATTCACAGGGTTTCTACACCTAAATATTGGGCAAGGAAATAGTCATACTGGTTCTATGAATTTGGATATATTTCTATTAAAAAAGGAAGTATAATTTTAAAATACTTGTTTCATTGGAGGGCTGGGGCTGTAGCTCAGTGGTGGAGCGCTTGCCTTGCATGCGTGAGTCACCGGGTTCGAGCCTCAGCACCACATAAAAATAAATAAAATAAAGATATTGCATCCATCTACAGCTAAAAAAATATTAAAAAAATAAAGAAAAAATACCTGTTTCATTGGATGGTAGTGGAAATTAAATTCATTCATGTTAAAAGCATTTTATAAATTGCAAATTGTGACATTAAAATTATTTCATAGGAGGCAATTACTAAGTGTTATTTTATGATTGAGGTGAAATATTAATACACATAAAATTAATATTATGTGCTTTTTGTAAAATGTCTGAGGGAAGCATTCCAACTTGTGGGTACCTTCATCCAAAATGTTACTCTAGTTCTAATTACGCAAGAACAATCAGACACACCCAGAATGAGGGACATTGTGCAAAGCATCTGGCCTTGATTCTAAAAAATGTCTCTTGCCAAAGACAAAAAGAGACAGTAGACACATGGAACACAGTTGGCTCTTTGTAGCCATGTATTCCACATCCTCAGATCAAAAATATTCAGAAAAACATTGTTCTATACTGGACAGGCTCAGACATTTATTTCTTGTTGTTCCCTAAACACAGTAATGTAAGAACTATTTACATAGCATTCACATTGTAGTGAGTATAAAACCAAGAGATGATTTAAAGCTATGGAGGATGTTACATGAACACTACACCATTTTATGTAAGGGGCTTGAGCCTTATGGCATTTGGATTTTGGCAGTCTTGGGGGTCCTGGAACCAATCCTCCATGGATACCAAAGGAAGACTGTATGTAAAATTGGTGATCCTTGACTGGATCCTGGATTTAAAGTAAAATATAATAAATCCTCCAGATCAAAATGTGCATTGCTAAACAATTAGGGAACTATATCTGAGATAATTATATGGATTTAAAATTTTCTTATTATGCTGGGCATGGTGGTACATGTGATTCCAGCAACTTGGAAGGCTGAGGCAGGAGGATTGCAAGTTCAAGGCCAACCTTGGCAACTTAGTACCCAACATAAAAAATAAAGCAGTCTGGAGTTATAGCTCAGTGGTAGAGTGCCCTCTGGGCTCAAACCTTGGTACCAAAATGAATAAATAAATATGTAAAATTTTCTGATTGTATTCATTATTATATAACTATGATAGGGCAGTTTTTCTTAGCAAGTGTATGCTGAAGTATTAAGGGGTGAAGTGCCTTTATATTCATGACTCTTAAATAGTCCAGCTACACACACACATAGTAATAAAGCAAATGTGGTAAAACATTAATGATTTTGAAAATTCAGGTAAGATTATCTAGGTGTTCATTGTTAACTATTTCTACAAGAGTTGTTCTTTTGTGGTTTTGGACATTTTCATAATAAAGAGTTGGAGAGAAATTCAAAAAGTTAAACCAAATACTCAAACCAGTTGATTTATTAAAAATAGACCCTTTAAATGTGTCCTTTCAGAATTGTTTTCCTACATTTTTTTTACCATGATATACAAATATATCCATTTATAAAAGAAGATTCTTTATGTTTAAAATATTTGGTGGGGTAATAAGTGAGATTATTAGTACTAATTTGAAGTATTTTCCCATTAGCAAAATTCTAGGAAAACAGATGGGAGTTCTAAAGTCATGTGTGCATCTGTCAAAGTATTTAAAAAGTAAAGTAAAACATGCATCTGGGTGTGTGTACAAAATTGGAACATAATTTTCACTTTATCTTTCAGAAAGCAATCAGTTTTGGGGCATGTCAGTTTTGTTTCCTGATAATTTACTGCTCAAATCTTCCCTGAGACAGAACTTTCTATCTCATCCCCTGGGAGAGAGACAGAGTAGTTACCACTATGATAAATGTACTATTTTGTTGCCTGTTCTTGGAGTCAATGTGGCAGGATTCTGGTTTTCTCCTAGGTAGTTAAGTCCAGGGTTAACTCTCATGAAAACTTTTCTTGTCTTTTCCTTTCATAGATCAGAGACAGCAGAACTGGACCTAGGAAGTTCGTAACGTTTTGGTATGTAATCAAAATCTTTGGAACTATTCTTTCTTTTAGTGACATTTATAACCTGAAAACCCTGAGCTCCATTTTGTTTTTTTCATTAATGAAACAAATTAGAATAGCCCAGATACATTTATGCCTAGGCTAGGATCTATGCAGAAGGAAGCTAATAGTATCGATAAATTAACAACTGTATTTTGTTCTCTGAATTTTCCTTGAAAATGGATTCTTAATAGGGGTGATTTTTCAGTGAGAGAATTATATAGTAAGGCAGTTTATATATTTATGGATTGATTTCTCCCTACGCTCTTCAGAGTGAGGAGCATATATATAACTGTCAAAGGACCACATGTGAGGATTCTGTTTCATAAGCAGCTGTGTGTTTAGATGCTCGGATGTTAATCAGATGCTCTAGAAATGAGACATTTTACTGATTTGAATTTATTATTAAGAAAAATAAAATATTTATATTCAACATGTGCAATATAAAATTAAACAAGCTTTTAAAATAGATTTTAAAAATTTGTTCTAAATAGTTACACATGACAGTAGAAAGCATTTTGACACATACATAAAGGGAGTATAATTTCTCATTCTTCTGGTTGTTCATGATGTAGAGTCACACTGGTCATCTAATCATGTATGCACATAGGGTAATAATGTTCAATTTTTTCTTTCTGACCTCTTTACCCCCTCCTCTCCCTTCACTCCCTTCTGTCCAACCCAGAGTACCTTTATTCTTCCCTAGGCCCCCATTTATTGTGAATTAGAATCCACATATCAGAGAGAGCATTTGGCCTTTGGTTCTTTAGGATTGGCTTATTTCACTTAATGTGATATTGTCCAACTCCATCCATTTATTGGCAAATGCCATAATTTCATTCTTCTTTAAGGCTGAGTAATATTCCATTGTGTATATATACCACATTTTCTTTATCCATTCATCTGTTGAAGGGCACCTAGGTTGGTTCTACAGTTTAGCTATTGTGAATTGAGCTGCAATAAACATTGATGTGGCTGTGTCACTATAGTAAGCTGATTTTAAGTCCTTTGGGTATAGACTGAGGAGTGGGATAACTGGGTCAAATGATGGAAATTAAACAATATTCCTGCCTCTCAAGTTCTTCTCTCACAATCTAGGCAAGACTGGAGCTCTGTGAATATGTGTGCAATTCTTCTCATGATTCCTTCGATTGTCTTTCATTAAAATGACTTTAAAATGTCTTACCTCCTGTCTGGAATGTCCATCTCTTCTTTGATTTAATTATTTTTTAAAGATGGAGCACAATTCCAATCTTGCTGGGAATGCAAAAGAAAGCATTTTTTAAAAAAGCTATCTATCAAGAGCTCCCCCTTTTGTGATTCTATGGATAATTCTGGTAATTGCTCAGAAAATATTAATCTACTTATTTAAATGCTAATAATGATGTAAGTCACTATTTTTCACAGCATGCAGTTTGTACCACTTGGAGTTGTATTACTACATTTTTGAAACATTGCTGTTCATGACCCATTAGCCACCATCTTGCATTTGGTTGACCATTGTTCTCTTTGTCCTTCTGGAGTTATTGAAATCTTTTGTCCTGGTTGTCTAACTCATTGACACAAATATTAGTTTTGGTGCATACCTTTGTTACTCAGTTGTCTTCAAATATATAGATTCTTATTGTCTCAACATGTGTACATGTTTAATGAAACAATCAATAAGGTTTCCACTTTAGTTTCTTTGGTGAAGAATATGCCATGTATTCCCATGTAATCTGTGTATGAAATGTGATGCTTTTCATATACAGTTTTCATTGATAGTTTACAAAACTGGTCCTTTAAAGTATTGACAACAGTGATGGGGGGATTGCCATCTTCAAAGTTTTCAAGTACTTTGGTAAAATTCCTCTTACTCTTAGATTAGGGGTCTCCCCATCATGAAAGGTATCTAGTATGGGCCTCACTTCTTATTATAAAAAAGTGTATAAGGGAGCTCTTTAAAAGGGAACTCTGCATTGATTGGAAGACTGAACTAGATGAACTCTGTAGTCTTTTGTAAAGCCAAACTACACTCATATGAGATGATGCCTGCCTCTGCCCCCAGTGACAAAAATCAGGTAATTTAATTTTGTAAGTATTATAGAAATTTTTACCTTGGAAAAGAAATCAAAGACATAGCATGGTGGTAAAGAGGACAGGCATTAAATCCAACCTGTTTTTGACATGCTTATTAGCTGTGTGACCTTGAGCACATTATCTGACTTTTATGTGAGTGATTTTCCTCAGTTGCTCAGTGGAGATGGTGGTAGTACCTCCTAAAGCAGGTGCAAGGATTTATTGAGTAATATAAATATGGCTGTTAGAACAATGTACGAATTAGGTTCTTAACAAATGCTGCTGCTGCTGGCGATGAATATCATCTTCAGCTGGGGCACTGGTATCTTTTGGAGGCTTGTGTTCATTTGGCACCTATCCCTGCAGTTTCTGGCCTTTAAGAGTGGAGTGTATCTTGCAGTGATTTTGTGCATTTCCAACTTCTTTAGGTGTCCTTATGTGCTGTCTTGGTTACTCCTGGAGTCAACATGCACAAAGCTCAGACTTTTCTGTCCACTTAAACCAACACAGCAGGTCTCACCACTTCCTTCATTGTGCCATCCTCCTTTCTCAGTCTCCTTGTCCTGTCTTCCTCTCATTGCTTCACTCAGGACATTCTGCACACACTTAAACATCTCTAGACCTCAGGTCTTAAAATAAAGGGGCTTGTCATGGTGTGTTTGTATGTGTGTTTAGTAGTGCCATCTGTTTACCTAAGAGAAAGTCTTGAAGCAGCTACCAGGATGGTAAAGCATCCTCCAGTTTGATACAAAAGCATATCAACAGTTTTCATCTTACTATGTCATTAAGCAACAGGGAAGGACGCTTGCTGTTCTTAGTCCAAGTGTGTGCAATGAGAGCAAACAGTTCATATTTAGTTCTCATTCATATGTGCTTAAAATTCCGGCCCCATGATTATTTTGAGTTCTTCCCAGAATTTTTAAGTAGGAACGCTTGTCAAATTATTTTGACATATCCCTGCTGGCCAGTGAATGTTGTGATGTTCTATGTGAGTGCATTTTGAACACGAGGTTATATTTTTCTTATTTGTTCTTTTCTTGCTGTGTCTATGCAAGTTGTGTTATAAGACCAGCTTAGTTCTGCCTTGTGTTGCCAAGTGATTCAGGGTGCCAGTGGGCTCTTCCCCTGCCAAAGGTCTGTGAGGCCAAGTCTCATGCCTCTAATAGGGAAATGACTTAGACTCCAAGGATTTCTTGGCTTATTTTAAAATAAACGCCATGTTAAAATGCTGTGAGTGGGCAGTGAAGGAGTGGATGACCACATATACTTTCTTCTGGAAGTTGCATAATTTTTGGCACAAAATATAACAATGTGAAGAGGAATAGGGACAGCTAGGTCAACAAAGCAGGATGTGTCCAGCTGCTGGCATAGCTCTATAGAGAATTGTTTGAAAACAGTCTGCAAGCTTTTCGAATTATCTTGAGGGCAGGATAACATTTGAGTTATTACTTTATTTTAGTTAACAAAATTTGTGCTTTCTCACATTTTGGTTCAAAAATATAGATATAGTTTTATAAGGGATAGAATCCAGGTCTAAGAATGAAGAGGTGTTAGATGAAAATCTCAAAATTATTTGAGTGTATATCCACACATAAATAGAACAATTTTTGCACTTATTTTTGTGGACAGTGAGGAAAAGGGGGAGAAGAAGCTTTTGAGGGAGCAAAATTACTTATTGGACATTTTCATTTAGTTTCTTATGCTCAGTAGAGAGAGCACTGTCTGTCTTAATAAAATCACCTTCCAACTAAAGCATTAAAGCAAGGGAAGTAAGTACCTTGGGTACATGTCAGTTTATAGAGGAAAAATTGGAACAGGACTTAAATAAGTTTAGGAAATGTTTTTCTTAATAGTTAATGAGGCACAAAGAGCCCTGTTAGGCTCAGTGAGGCTACATTGAAATTAACCCTAAAACCTCAGTGACTTAACACAACAAACTTTTAGTTGTTATTTACACTCTTTATGTTCAATGTTGGTTAACAAGGAGAAGAACCCTCTGCTCCACGTGGTCACTCAGGGATGCAAGCTGATAGAAGCTTCACCATCGTGCTTTTTCTTCAATACCCCATGTTGCGTGAGAAAACTGATGTCATTCTTAGTCTTGTTTTTTTGTAGATAGTATTTTCTTCATCTTATGTTAGTCAGTTTTCCATCAATGTGATCAAAATACCTAACGAGAACAACTTGAAGGCAGACATGCTTATTCTTGCTCATAGTTTCAGAGGTCTCAGTCCATTTTGAGGGAATGAGGTGAGACAGAAAGGTGTGGTGGAGAAAAGCTGCTCAAGCTGCTCAGCTTATGGCAGTTGAAGGGTAGAGAAAGAGAGAGAGGGAGGAAGAAGGAGGAGGAGGAGGAGAGGCAGAGAAGAAGTAGGAGGAGGAGGAGGAAGAGGAGAAGGAAGGGGCGAAGGGGGAGAGGGAGGGGGAGGGAGAAGGAGAAAAAGAAGATCCTTCTAGGGCTTGTCTCCAGTGACTTCTTTACTCCAAGTAGGTCCCTTCTCGCAGTAGTCAATTCAGCTGTCAATGGATTAATCCACTGGTGAGCTCAGAACCCTCATGATCTATTCACTGCCCCAAAGCTCCACCTCTGGACATTGCTGCACAGGGAACACGTGAGACTTTGGGGGCTAGTCCAGATCCAAACTACTCCTTTCCCCAATTCAATTTTGGGTGTATATAATTATTCTAATATGTCATGATGCATTTTAAATGTTATGTAATTATACCTGGAAAAATCATGAGATTTTTTTTGATTTCCTGAATTTTTTTTCTAATTTCAATTAAAATTTTTAACTTCCATTGATGAACATATGGAAAAAATAAGTTAGAACTTGATAAAGAATTATTTATTATTTTTTAAGAAGGCAAATTTGCAAGATGGATTATCAAGCAGCCTCTCTATATTATTGGACTCATTTGTAACCATTTAGCTGCAACCAAATGAAATTTTGAAGTTAACAATTACAGATTGAATAATTGTCAGGTTAAGAGTGTAACCTGGAAAATTTTATTTGTATCCAACATTTTTCCTCTTGTCAATCTTGCTAGAGTTCTATTTTATTTTTATTAAAATTGCCCAGAGAAATAAGTTTTGGCTTTATTAATCTTCTCCATTGATTTCTGTCTTTTTTTATCATAATTATTTCTTTGGATTTGCTGTTTTTTTATTGTTCTAATTTTGTGTGTTGAGTCTTTTGCTTATTTTTATTCTTTCTTGTGTTTGATAAGTATATTTGAAGTAGAAATTTTCCTCTGAAAATGCTTTAGTTATGTTCCTAAAATTTTTGAAATGTATTTGCAGTAATGATAGATTCTAAATATTTCCCATTTCATTTATTTTTCAATCCAAATATTTTTATTAGTGTAAGATCTAAGATAATTTTTATTAGTGTAAGTCCAGACACTTAGACTTTTTAAAGCTAAGCTCTCATTATTAATTTCTGTAATTCATGCATTGTAGCCAAAGAACATAATCTCTGTTAAATTGAGTCGGAATTTTTCAACTTCCTTTGTAATATAGTACATATGTGTGTGTGTAATACATATATGTATTATGTATAACAAATATTTGTACTATATATATGAATATGTGTATGTATATATCATGTGTGCTGGAAATGAGTGTGTATTATGTTTTTCAAGTGTGGAGTTCTATGTATCCAATAGTCTTAATTTACTAATTTGTATCATTTGGCTCATTTGCATCTCTCTTATAGTCTGCTTAGCTATGGATTTCTGAAAGAGATACGCTACTATTGCTGAGTTCTTTAAATCGCTCTCCAGTTCTATGAGTCATGGTTGCTTAATATATTTTAAGACAACTCATTCTATGTCTATGAAAGTTATATTTTCGGGCTTTATTTTTTTAAACACTATATGACATCTTTCTCCCTTGTGAGAGGGTGTGTGTACATATACATATATATATATATGCATTTTTTTTAGATATTAAAATTGTCATCACAGCTTTCTTTGGGTGTGTGTTTGCCTGAGTATCTGTTTCCATCTTTTCATTTTTAACCTTCCATATCCTTTGGTTTTCTGTTTCCTCTTTTAGTGAATGTTGCCAGTCCTTCCTTTTTAAAATCACTTTTATTGTGAAATATGCCACAGAGAGGAGTGCGTAAAACAAGCTTGAACACCTTGTGATTGATCATAAACTCTGGCTGCTACTACTTGAGTCAAGACACAGAAGGCTGCTAGGACCCCCGACTCCTCTTCTGTGTGCTTTCTGATTTTGCCCCAGAGGTGACTACCTCCTGCCACTTGTGGTCATCACGTCACCCTTACATTCATTTGTACTTTTATGATTAGCATACACCTCCCTAAACACTGTGATCTTGTTTGCCTGCTTTATTATTTTATATAAGTGGAATCATACAGTTAGTTTATTTATTTATTTAGGGTACCAAGGATTTGCCTAAATATTTCTAGTGTCGTCTAAGAGTTTTCATTGGCCTTCACCCTTGCCTGCACTTGGTGTTGTCTGTCTTTAAAATCTCAGTGTTCAGTGGGTGTTTAATAGTGTTTCACTGAGGTTTTGCTTTGCATCTCTCTACTCGTGAAAGCACTTTTTCACGTGTGTATAGACTGATTATCCTCTTTAGGAAATGTCTATTAAGGTTTTATTTCATTCCCCCAGGCCTGTTTCTTATTGATTTGTAGGAGTTCTTTATATATTCTGGGTACCTGACCTTGTGCAGGTTATGGGCATTGCACATGCCTTTTCTCATTCCTTTGCTTTGACAATCCCAAGCATTGTCTTTTTTTTTTCTTTTCTGGTACCGGGGATTGAACTCAGGGGTACTCTACCACTGAGCAACATCCCCAGCCCTATTTTGTGTTTTATGTAGAGACAGATCTCACTGAGTTGCTTAGCACCTTGCCCTTGCTGAGGCTGGCTTTGAACTAGCGATTCTCTAGTCTCAGCCTCCAAAAGTGCTAGGATTATAGGTGTGCACCACCACGCCCTGCTCCAAGTATTGTCTTTGGGTGAATGGAAATTCTTCATTTTGGTGTGTTCAACTTATCAAGCATTTCCTTCATGGTGAGGGTCAGAGGAGAATGGCAATGTATTTATTAAATGACACTGAGATAATTGGTTATTAATTTTAAAAAATTACTTGACCATTGTTTAAAACCATAATAAAAAACCTATTCCAAGTAGATTACAGATCTAATATGGAAGTCAAAACATAAAAAGTTCTGGAAGAAAGGGTAGAATAATCTTATGACCATAGGTTAATAAAATTAACAGCAAAGAAAAACATCCATATATTTTATTAGAAAAGTTATATGTTACATAGCATCAACTATTTTCAAGAACAATATTAAACCTGATAAGCAACAAAAACCCCATATAATATTTTTAAAATGTCCCTTTCTGATTACTGAACTTGACATATCCTTCAATTTAGTTGAGCTTTCTTTAGTTTATTTCAGTGTTTTATAGATTTCTTCATGGAAGTCTTACACATTCTTTTGGGGAATCATTATAATGTATTTAAAATTTGATGATGTTAATTATGTATGCATTTACTTAGAAATTTTATTTTCAAACTGTCTATTGCTTATATATAGAATGTTACTAGTTGTTAACATATTAGTCTAATATCTAGGAACCTTCTATATCCACATGCTAATTTTAATAATTCCTGTGTAGATTTCACATGTAAAACCACATGTAATAATTTGAAAATACTGTCAGTCTTACTTTCTTCCTTTTAATCATCATAACTCTTACTATTATCCTAACCACTACTTCTGATCCATGTTGTTGGATGATAATGAGTATCTTTGGCTTATTCCTAGTGTCCAAGGAAAAGGTTTCAACATATTACCATCACATGTGAGATGGAGGAAGTAAGGACCTCTTTGCTTAGTGAGCAAGGTAAAGGATGGACTTTGTTTTGCCCATGTCAGGAATTTAGGAAGGGCTTGGCTTGGCTGTTCATCTTTGTTCCATGTGGCTTTGGTTGGGGTGGCTAGAAATGGAAGAACTAATTCCAAGATCATGTTCCCACCCACTTGTCTGGAGTCCTGGGCTTCTGCTGTACATGGTGTTCCATTCTCCTGGGGCTGTCCTCAAGGCTGGGCTCTTTACAGCTCAGCAGTCTCAGAGTATGTGGACTTGGATATTTTAATCAGGCTTCTATTAGAACACATGTTCTTTTAGATCTAAAATCCTCTGAGCCAAGCCAGGTGTGGCGGCACATACCTGTAGTCCCTGCTACTCAGTGGGCTGAGGCAAAAGGATCACTTAAGTCCATTAGTTTGGGCCTAGCCTGGGCAACATAGCAAGACCCAGTCTCAAAATACATAAATAAATAAACAGAAATAAAACCGGATAAGCTTGCATCCATGAGGTCATAGAAATTACAATTAAACATACCTATTTCATTTAAAAACCAATTTCGAATCTAAACTTTTGACGTAACCAGATTGTAAGGCTATGAGGAAGAGGAAAAAAATCGGCTGAGGCCTTTCTTTTGTGAGACAGACTTTTCCTCTCGGGTTAGATGAAGTGATCCTGGGCAGAGAGTGAGAGGTGGGTGTAAGCCGAAGGTGGGGGGTGCAGCGTGCAGGGAGGGGCGAGTGACAAAGCAGGTGTGTGATGGGAGTGGGTGGACACAGGAAGCCGCGGACCACAGGAAGCTGGCTGAAAAACGTCTTTGACTTTACCTCATTTGATGCCAGAATTAAACAACCCATAGACAGATGGAAAATCTCACGTGCCAAGTCCATCAAGAGGTGGAAAAAAAAAATAAGAGCACGTGAGCAGGGAAAGGTGAACTAAGTGGCTTTCCAGTGACAATCTGCTCTGTTGTTTTTATATTACTTCTCAGGACTTCATTCAGTAAGATAGTCTAATTGGAAAAAAAAAACAGATAAAAGAGCAAACACGTCCTTGAGAAATAAACACAAAATGTTCTTTTGTAAAATTTAGATGTCTGGATTTATGATTCTAGTAGTTTTTAAAAAAATGCTCTATTAATATCAAATGAATGGTAAATTGCAGAACCAGAGGATGTTTTAATCCTGTCTCAAGCTCCAGTTGTACTCACAGGTTTTTCCACTAGGTGTCTCTTTGCATACACGTTATGATTCCAGAGAAAGCCCATCTACACTGAAGGCATTAGCTAATGTGGATTGTATTAAAAAACTACCTCAATTTTGCAAGTACTTAAGAATGACTTTAATAGAACAGTTCTTCCTAAAGAATCAAAAGCTGTGTCTCAGCTACATCTCTTACTCTTGCTTGAGAAACTTAGGAGACACTAGCCCAGCCCACAATTGCCAGCGGATGCAAAATTGAGGTCCCCATGCTCTTCCATATTGGTAGCTGGTGACAGTGATGGGAGCCTTAGGTTCAGTAGCCTGTCCTATGCAGGTTCCAAACAGGAGGTCATCCTGCCAGTACTTCTGAATGAAGCTTCAGCAAGGATGCGCAATTCTAGCATGAGCTGCATTTGACTTTCCAGAGCCTTTTTCTAGGAGCTCTATACTTGGCTGATTAGACTCTTCATATCACCAGCAGCAGGTGATCTGTGATTCCACTTGTAGCCCTTTGAGTATCCAAATAATAACTTCAAGTCACATTAGGTTCCTTCTGGATTGGTTGGCAGATATCCTACCCACTTTTATCCAAAAGTGGAGACAGAGTCAGTACAAGTCAACAGATATTCATTAGATGCCTCCTATGTGGCTGGCCCAGATGATCTATAAGAATTATTGGAATCATACATTCTGTATATTTATTGTTTGCAGAAAAAGGAAGCCTGCTGCTAAGGAGTAGAAAAGGTAAAAATTATTATAAGAGACAGTTCTATTGATAACCAAAGAGACCTGGGCTTGGAATTTTAAGATTTGAATTCAAGTTCTCACTTTAGAGTTTGCTAGGTGTGTAATTGGTCTACCTGCTCAGTATGTTAGTTTCTTCATCTCTAAAAGTGTAGGTAGTGTTACATGGCAGAGTTGTTGGGAAGACTAAAAACAGCTTGCAGTAACTCATTCTAGGGGACTCTTGATAAAGATAGTCTTCTTCATGGTTGTGCATAACGGTTTAGCTCTTCATAGTCTCTACCTGTCTGACTAGGCCTTGGACACTCACTACCCTTGCAAAATCCTAAAGCCCATTAAAGTACCCTTGCAAAATCCTAAAGCCCATGAAAGAGCTAGCCAGACAAAAGAATTTTGGCTCCAACTCCAGAGCAGTGTGTGCAAACTGCTGGCAGCTTTTATAATCATTTTTCTTTCTTTGGCTTCCTTCCGGCCAGAGGTGATACTGCTGCAGAGCCTCCTGCTACACGAGGGATATCAACTCATTTTGGTGGAGAGAGTGTTGAGTCAAACATTGTTTGGCAAGGCTGAACTAAAGTGATTGGCTGCCTGAGAGTGGTGTATACACTGTCCAATTTCACTAAGAAGAAAAACAAACACACTCTTTTCCATATAGATAAAATATGGTTATTATTTATATGGAGAAACTGAGAAATGGCAGAAAGGTAAGGGCCGTCACTCACCACACTTGTCTGGCTATCTTGGAGCTCTGCATCTGGTCTGGCCCCCACAGGCTATGCAAAAGAGAGCTTCGTAATCAGATGATGTTACTTTGTGGCAGCCCAGGGAGAAACCTGGTAGGAGTGACAGGTTATGCTGCAAAGGGCCTAATAACTGATACCTTCCCTACAGTCTATCAAAGCTTCCTGTGACTTCATCAAGGGTCTGGTACCCCATTCCTTACATGACGTAGAGTTTGGGGTTAGTATAATCCTTTCGGGACATTGCCTGGGTTTTCGTCGCAAATCCCTTAAAATTGGACCTAAACACTAAGTCTGAATTTTAGAATAACTGGCTCCCAAAAGTTCCTTGGATCTGAATCTGGTGTAGGAGGAGCCAGGTGTTTTATCTGCATTAGTGAACCAGGGCTACCACTTGTTTGTGTGTACGTGTCAGTGTATGTGTATATGTGTTTGTGCAAATGCAATTTTGTTTTGTGGGGCCCCTTCCTATATAAAATACTTGAGTCACAGAAAGTCAGCATGCCAGCCCCATTCTGGATGGCCAACAGGAACTATTGTTCACCAGCGGGTGCCATGGAACTTAAGACAAGCACGGGATAAAATCAACTCCATGAACATGAGTCTCAGTGCTCCTTGGAGCATTGGTTGACCTCATGAGCTGGTGAAGAGAAGGTGTCTTCCCAGGCCAGGACCTGGGAAGCTTGCACCAGGGTGCTTGGAGAAGCATCTTCTGGGGTGCATGCAACCTGTGGTAGGTCCCCTTGCCCCAGCCTAAGTGTGTGCTGTGGGTACAGAGCATAACCTTAGAAGTTCTGGGATCTGGAAGAATGTAGAATGGCAGGAAACCCCTGTAGTTGAGCAACTTAGAGGAGCTTCATGCCTCCCAGAGAGGCAAGGCCAGTAGCCATTTACATGTGGTTTGTTCTTCCAGGGGAGGAAAGAGGTAGATGGAGCTCTCTTGCAGTTTACTACCTGGTTGTTACTAAGGTAGAATGTTGGCTGGGAGCAAAGATTGACACTGACTGAAAGAGGGCTTTTATCAGATTTGTGGATTTTGTTGGTCTGATCCTTGATTGTCAGGACTGACAGCTGCAGTGGGAATGCAGGGAGGAGAAGGAAGGAAGGGGCCTGCCAATCTCCTCAGATGATTTATTCCAGGATTTTAATGTGTTGAAAATAAAGTAATTTTAAGCATCACAGTTTTTCTGTTTTAAAAAAATTATGGTTCTTAAAACCATCTGTCAATTCATTGTAGAAGGAAAAAAAAGCAGAAAAGAAATGTAGCAAAATAAAAGGAAAAGATAATAAAAAATTTTCTGAAGCAAGTGGGAAAATGGTTTAAAATAAAAATGACAGAGCTTGTATTAAAAAGAAAAAGGCTTGAAATAATTGGGGTAGGATCATTTTCACTTTCACAAATTCTCTGGAGAAAGTCACAACCCCAAACCATCCATCACTGTGCTGATGCTAATGGAGAGGTCATCCTGCACTTGCTATGTTCTCTCCTGCTCTCCCCTGACAAGAGAAATCTCCTGCTAATTGGCAAAACTAATGGATTACTTCATGTCCCTTGCCTTTAGCCAAGATGAATTTTCTCTCCTGCTTTCCATGGCACTCTTGCCACGGACTATCATTTAGCGGCAGATGCTTGCTTATGAATAGCTCCTGTTGCCCCGCTAAGTGGGCACATTAGCTGCTATACAAAATGCTTTTTGATGACCCAGACTTCTGTCCCAAGGATGACCAACATTTTGTTTCCCTCTAATCTCTGGATCAACAGTAATGCACATTGTTTGTGCTTTCTCTAAATCTACTTGCTGCGCAGATAATATTGTGATAACGCTCTTGTAATTTTAGAGGATAAGCAAGTTGTGAATTAATTGGGGTTCTAAAATTTGGGTTCAAAATTATGTTGTTTTCACTTAAGGCTCTGGAAAAAGAGAGAATAAACCACCTGTTTTATTTCAATTGGAAAACTATATTTAAACCACTATAGTGTTTAAAAAAAAACTTTGATAACATTAAGCACTATGTTTATTGTAGTACATCATTCCAGAGAATATGTCCAATAGGAAATGACCAGAACAGTTGCTTTTAGATCAACTGAACCTATAAGTTTCTTTAGATAAATTATTTTTCTTACTTTCCAAAAAAAACTAGTTGTACGGCCTTCTTTTTGAATAGAGGATCTGTTGCATAGTGATGGTCTTGTGTTATTTTCTGGTTTTAAAATGACTAGGACCAAAGTCTATATTTCTGACTTCACTTACCAAACAACTCCTAAATTGCGCTTGGTTTAAGAAGCATGTATTTTATGCCTAAAACAAAGTGGAATGATTCTTCATTAGTATAGATGAAGGAAAATCTCTTTATAGTTAACTTCATCATTTGTTTGATAATGACAAATGTTTTCTGCTGTTTGGCTGCAGAGATATTGGAAATGCTTTGAATTTCATTTCACAAACTTTGAAAATATGAATGACCCCATTGATTCATCTATGTCTCATGCTGTTGTGTATTGAGGAATTGTTCTTTTAAAAAGATAATTATCATAAATATGATTGAGAAAATAATTCCCTTAAACTCTGAAATAGGGAACCGAAAATGCTGGCAGAGCCAGCTAGGGAGTTGAATCAGCCTTGAGGACTGAAAACTATTTTATTTGATGAGACCTGATTTCATATGTGCTCAAAACCCTCAGTTGTACTAATTCCATTAGGATGAAGAGTTTTGTATAACAAAGCTATTTCTAGGTAATTGCTTCCATTCTGTGATATTTCATTAGTTTTCACAAAAACCCCATGCGTTAGTTATTATTATTTCTGTTTAACATCTGCTAGTCAGGGAAAGTAAGTAACTCTCATAAGTTTCCACATTTAACAAGTGGCAGAGTTGGAATTCACACTTAAACCTCTTGGTCTCCAATCTGTGCTTCAGTGAAGTAGCTTTAAAACAAATTTCTTGGCTGTGTACCTGTAAAATAGCCTGGAAGCTCTATGTGCCCTTTATTCTTTAACTGTCACCTAAGGTTTTCAATATACGTGTAGTTGATAAAGATGTGGTTTCAGGCATATTGTAAATCCTGAAGTTTACTTGTACCATATAAACACCA
The DNA here is from genome assembly GCA_004024805.1 of Geosciurus inauris. Taxonomy (NCBI): domain Eukaryota; kingdom Metazoa; phylum Chordata; class Mammalia; order Rodentia; family Sciuridae; genus Geosciurus; species Geosciurus inauris. The sequence continues at coordinate 1,366 of PVHX01022391.1, read as the reverse complement.
CAGAGATTTGACAAGTTCCATCATTTTTTAGAAGTAAACTTTTTAGGACCTGAAAAATTTACAATGTTCTCTTTTGTCCTGGGACTTAAGTTTTTATTCCATGGTCACTAGGATTTTAATTCCATTATATAAAATTTTTATGCTTGGAAATGTTCTATTGATAATTTTACCATACAAATATGCTAAATTAGATAATACATATTTAAATTGAAATTAATTAAAACATTTTTTGGTGACATAGTTGTTCAAGTAAACTGATTTCCCTTTGAGTGAGTTATTATAATTATTACTGGTACATAACACAAATATGCTACACATTTTGACCAAGAATATTAAATATAAGAGACAAATATTTTTACTTAATATGCATTACTTAATGGCATAGATGAGACTTTCTCCCTAGTTATGGAGCATACCCATGGATGAATAGGATTTACTGTTGGAATGGGAGTTCAAAACCAATTCTAATCCTATTACTGGTTTTTATTATATAAGAAATATTTTTTTTCTTATAAACTAGAAATATTTTTCAAAAAAGTAAATATGTTGGGATAGAGTACTCTCTGAACTCCTTCCAATTATATTGTAAATAACACATGGTCATCTATCAAAACTATTACTTTTAATAACCAATAGTTCAAATAGGATTTTCTTTAATTTTTTTGAAAGTAAAGAATTAGAAATCTTTTGATTTGAAAAAAATGTTTTTGTACACTCTCATTAGGCTCTTATTCATTTTCAGATTTCTGATAATACAAAAATTCTTTTTTAAGCATATGAAATAACTGTTCTTTCTTTAATTCTTTAGCTCTTTATAGGCTTATAAAGACTTAGACTCATTCTCATAAAAGGTTGGGAACACTGAAAAATAACTACTTTCAAAATGCTTTTGTTAGGGGGGCGGTTCCAAGATGGCGGCCTAGACGGACGCTGTGGTCAGTCTCTCCAGAGCCAGAGGTTGAAGTTGTGGAAACACCATCTCCCAGCCAGCTTCTGGATATCATCATACAGCTACCCGGGCAGGAATTTCACTTGCGCGTGTAAGCAGGGCCACCAGCCAGCAGCCATTGCCACAAGCAGAGCGACTTCAGCAGCAAGCGGCAGCGGAGCTCAGCCGCAGCGGCTCAGCCCAGGGCTCGCCCGGGCGGGGCCTGCTTCTACAGGGGGACCTCGCTCCAACGCCCACCCAACCAGGCAGGGCCCCTAGCAGTTGCTCCCGTGGACTCACGGCCCCAGCCGCTAGCCACTTGGGTGCCCAAATTCAGGGAAAGAGTCGCTCCAGAGACCCCAGCGGAGACAGCCCGCCGCACTTCCGCTCCAGAGCTCCGGTGCACCGGCAGGAGCCGCAGAGGGCCCAGATCCGCCC
>PVHX01022390.1:0-28142 GCA_004024805.1 Geosciurus inauris | reverse complement strand
ACACTCCCTATTCAAGTTTTGCTTTATAGTATTTTAAATATGAACTTTCTACCTGGATTTGTTTCAGGAAATAGATTGGTCGAGAAGCAGCGAGCAGCACTTGGAGAGAAGAACTCCAAACTTTTACACTGACGGGTCCAAAGGGAAACAAAATTCCAAATTCTGAGCCCCTAACCACAGTTTCTCACAATATTTATAGGCTATCTAATATCTATCATAAATTTTCTAGTTTACCCAATATAATATTGTGCACTGAGTTTCTAGAGGGAAGCCTGTTTACAGAAGCAGAGTATGATTAGGAGACAAACTGGCTCCTCTTACAAGGCTTTCAATAAATCTCTAGTCTTGGGCCACTGAGCTTCCACAGGTGCATTTACAGTTCAAAGGGGAGTAGTCAGACTTCCTGGGGAAGTTATCTATAATCCAAAAGGTAGGGCCCAGGGTCAATCAAGCTTCCTGGGGAAAAAGGCTGAGAGAGGGTAGGGGAACTGACTCCTTCCCTAGGCATTGTTTTTTCTTTTTTTTGTACCAGGGATTGAACTCAGAGGTACTAGACCACTGAGCCACATCCCCAGCCCTATTTTTTGTTTTAAGTAGAGACAGGGTCTCACTGAGTTGCTTAGTGCCTTGCCATTGCTGAGCCTGGCTTTGAACTTGCAATTCTCCTGTCTCAGCCTCTCTAAATGCTTGGATTACAGGTATGCACCACCAGGACTGGCTCAGGCATTGGTTTTTTTACCATAACATTTTTATAATTTTCTTTCACAAATAGGTCTGGTTCTGCTATGACAGCTTCAACTTCAAAAATGCAAATTTAAGACTTAACAGACTGCTTTCAATATCAAGTCAAATGTCTGACTTTTTTTTTTTTTTTAATTCTTTTAGAGGTGCTAAACAACTCAGTGAGACCCTGTCTCTACATAAAAACACAAAATAGGGCTGGGTATGTGGCTCAGCGGTCGAGTGCCCCTGAGTTCAATCTCCAGTACCCCCCCCCCAAAAAATTCTTTTAGCTGTTGATGGACCTTTATTATATTCATTTATATGTGGTGCTGAGAATCAAACCCAGTGCCTCAAACTTGCTAGGCAAGCGCTTTACTACTGAGCCACAACCCCAACCCCAAAAGTCTGACTTTCAAAACTAGCAAGTAGCAAGTGTAAGCCAGGCAGGTGGAGGACCCAGCACTGTACCTGGCAAAGCAGGCTTTCAAAGAGGGATACAAAGGCTACACTCCAGCTGTGCCCTGTTAGGACCCATAATTTATTTGTAGCCTCAAGATAGAGCCATTTCTTGAATCCACAGCTGCCATCCCCAGAAGTCTGGATTTCTTAATTCCTGAGCCTAAGGACAGATACCTGGGCCTAGGATGGGAACAGTTAAGCTTGCTTCCCTCATGGTTAGGGAGGGAAAGAGGGAGAAGAAGAAGGGGGGGGAAAGTCAATTTTAAAATAAGTCACAGTGGCAAAGCATTGAAGAAGACCCATTACAGTTTTTTGTTCATTGGTCACAAATTATATCAATACTTTCAGAAATTAAGTATCTGTCTATACCTTCATTCAGTAACCTAAATGTTATAAAACTAGTCAAAAGTCAAATGATCTATCCCTGAGCTATACCTGCTTCACTAACAAGTTTGCATTCTTTAAATTTAATTTCACAACTGCTTTGTTAGAAAAGATTTTGTTAGGTCGGTTAGGGGTAGCTAGTGCAGCCTGCAGGGAACAAAGCATCAAGCAGCCCGCAGGCGCAAAGGAGCAGCCAACCAGATGCTGATATGTAAGCAGTAATGGCATCTCCTACCAATCAGGGACTTTTCCTGACTCATCCTGGAAGGACTCTGACCTCAGCAGGATCCCCTGAGCAACTCCAGAGAACACAGGACTCCATATATCTCCTCTTCCTACCTCAAGCCCCTCTCTTCCTTCCTTAAGCCTTTCTCTTCCTGACTGGGCTCTTTAAATTTTCTGTACTGCAGAACACATGTGCAATTCTCCCGACCTGCTTTGTTGTAGGGGGCATTCGCCTGGGAGCGTACATTCCAATAAAGCCTTACCCAGTGGTTTAATTTGCCTCCTTTTGGTCATCTGGCTTTACAGATTTCATGCTGACATACAGGCCATGAATTTGTAATTGTTAAAAATAAGATTGATGCTAGGCACATGCCTATAATTCCAGAGACTCTGGAGGCTAAGGCAGGAGGATCACAAGTTCAAAGCCTGTTTCAGCACTTTAGCAGGGCCCTAAGTAACTTAGCAAGGTCCTGTCTCAAAATAAATAATTTCTTTAAAAAGGGTTAGATATGTGGCTCAGTGCTGGATTTGATCCCCAGTATCAAAACTGAAAAAAGAAACCTCCTCTTCCCCCTGATGGGCAGAATCACAGTCTCTGGGACAGAAGTCCCCTGTGTTTCTCCTTTGCTAGCAAAGCAATACATATCCTTTTTCCTCTTAATCAAAACCACATCCTTGTTATTGGATTGGCATCAAGGACAAGGACTGATGAACCCAGCCTAATTCTATCTTAAGAATGAAAGCTGGGCTGGGACTGTAGCTCAGCAGTAGAGCGCTTGCCTCGCGTGCGTGAGGCCCTGGGTTCGATCCTCAGCACCACATACAAAGCAGTAAAATAAAGACATTGTGTCCATCTACAACTAAAAAAAATATTTAAAAAAAAAAAAGAATGAAAGCTATTTCCACAAGAGGTCATATAGGTTTATTTTTTGTTTTACTTGCTTGGACCATGTTTCGCTTTGATTAGGTAACGGCCCTCTTTAAAATCTCAGCGGCACTCCCATGCTAGAACCTGAGTTTACTCCCTTATGTAAAGATGTTAAGCCATATAAATCATTGATTTGCTATCTTCTTCTGTATTGCACTTTCCAGAACCCTGTCAGTTGTAAATTACTAAGATACCTACCTTTATAATTCTCTGTTATAAAAACCTCCCTGCTCCTGGACAGAGGGCTGTCCTCACTGTTTGATGGGGACAGCTGTTGTACAGCTAATTTGTGTGCACAATATAAGCTTGCTTGATTTGATTTAAAATTGGAGTCGGTGGTCCTTTGCATCATGGGTTCAACAGACCAAGCTTTGGTAACCCCTTTGCTAACCTGGAGTTTAAAATAAGTTTACATAGTGTTGCTTATAGAAAAATTCAAGTAATTTTCACTTATGGTTTTATATTTTCTGCATTAACTCCCTGTGTTTTATTATTCTAATGAGAAATGTACTTCACTGCCTTCATGAAATGTTAAATGAATTTTATGCTGTCTGATGTTGAAAGTCTAGTAATGCTTCAATTTAGTAATGCTTAAGTTCTAGAGGAACTTAAAAGTAATTTAAAAATACATTTATAAGTGGGATCTAACTGAAAGCTCATGAAAGGGAATACAAGGGGCTGGGATTGTAGCTCAGTGGTAGAGCGTTTGCCTCGCATGCGTGGGACCCTGGGTTCGATCCTCAGCACCACATACAAAGCAATAAAATAAAGACATTGTGTCCATCAACAACTAAAAAAATATTTAAAAAAAAAAGTTTAAAAAAAAAAAGGGAATACAAAATGAAAAAGGAAATGGAGGCAGACCTCAATGGACCAGCAGAAGGGCACATTTTCAAGAGGGAAAATGGCAGCAGGTTCCAACAGGGTCTGGGTTTTATAGGGTTTGACAGGGCCAGGTTATGGGAGGAATTCGGGCTCATTTAGGGTGGGGCAGGTAAGGGAACAGTAAGGGAAGTTCCCTGGGGCCTACTGTCCACATCCTTCACTAACAGTTTGGCAACCCCTCTTCATAGAGTTTGCAAAGAGTTGGCTTACAGAACAAAGATTTTGTTTTAGCAAGATAATTTCTTATATTTTCTGCTGATATTGTTACACTTTTAATTGCTTAAAGAAAAATTAAGTCTACTTTATTTTTAAAATATAATGTCATGTTTTATTGATTAAAATGCCCTAAAGCTTTAAAAATCTGACAGTCTAAATATAATGCTGTTAATTGTGATTGTTGTAGAGTTAACAAAATAGTTTACTAAGTGCTAAGTTCTCAAGTAATGCCTTCCATATTGCTGGTAATCATTTTTACATAATATGAGCTATGTCTCTATAGTTAATAGGGGAAATCCTGCTTTGTTCATCCTCCACCTTTTTTTTTATACTTTTTTGGTTGTAGATGGACACAATATCTTTATTTATTTTTTTAAGTGGTGCTGAGAATTGAACCCAGTGTCTCACACATGGGAGGCGAGAACTCTACCACTGAGCTACAATCCCAGCCCCTGTTCATCCTCCATCTTAAGACAAATTTAAAGATTTTAATACAGAATATGTGTAAGACTGGCTATTTTGTTTTATCTGTGTTCCTGGGGATTGAACCTATGGCTTCTGTACCATTTAAGCTAAATCCTCTGCCCTTTTTAAATTTTGAGACCTGACATTTACAATCTTCTGTCTCAGCCTCCTGAGTGGCTGGAATTACAGATGTGCACCACTGCAACCCACAGAATAGCTATCTTATTTTTCATGGTACTGGGGATTGAACTGTTACTATCTAGGGACGCTGGGTTCCTTGTCTCCATTCAGCAAAGACTTGAAGAATAGGACACAGAGATAGCAAGCAAGAAGTAGGTTTATTGCAAAGGTGACAGAGATATAGAGGGACTTTGAAGGAAAGGGGACCCAGAACTGGGAATCCAATGGGAAGTTTGGGCCTGTTCTTATGGTCTCTGGAATTTCCTCCTTTCCTTATCTCCTTCTCTGTCCATGCATCTGTTTTAGTTTTCCTATTGGATCCCATTTTTCAGAGAACATGCAGAAGCGCCTGTCTGGCTTGGGACCCTCCTTGTGTCCATGAGTACTTTCATTAACCAGGAATTTGACCTCATCAGAAGACCCTTTCCATGCTCCTTTGTTCTCGCCCTGGCCCTGACTTCCTTACTCTCACCATCATGCCCTGGCTACCTAAGCCCTCCTACATCTCCCTCAAAATGAGGAGTACTTTACCCCTGCACTACATCCCCAGTATTTTATATTTTTGTTTTAAAACAGGGTCTCACTAAATTGCTGAGTATGCCCTGGAACTTGCGATCTCTCAAGTCACTGGGATTCCAGGTGTGCACCACCGGATCCAACAAGACTGGTAATGTTAAAAAGGGTTTTTCTCAATTAAACTGTTTGCACTGTGTTGTGACTTAGTTCACAAAGTACACTTAAGTGTACATGCATGTTCTTTCTGGATGGAATGACATTAATTGTAAGCACATGGCACACAAATGACGAAGGCGGGAGACCGGAAGCCAACCTCAGATCAGCAAGCTTTCCTTTATTCCCCAGTGAAGTCAATCCAGGGGAGGGCTCATTTTCTGGGTATGGAAATGGCCCCTGGGTTACAGAAGGAGTCTGAGTTTTATACTTTAAAATGAGGGTGAATTAATTATTGGAGACTGTAGACATGCTGTTCGGACAGTGAAGTACCTAGTTGTGCAGGTTAAAATTTTAACTCAGGAAGGCAGTTCTAAAGTTTGAAACTCATTGTCACTGGGAAAAGCTCAGATCTCAGATTTCACAACTTATCTTCCTTCCTCTGGGACCCATTGTTACCTAGATCGTCACTATTTGCTTTTCTTGTTCCAGGACTCATCTGCAATGGGAAAGGGTAAAAGTCCAGGGCCCAGGAGTTCAGTGTTTGCCTCCTCCCTTCAGGATCCATTGCGGTTGGGAAGGGGTGAATGTTTTCTTTTGGTGGAGATGCTTTAAAGATGAGAAAGGTGTAAAGCCAGATGACCAAAAGGAGGCAAATTAAAACCACTGGGCAAGACTTTATTGGAAATACACGCTCTCACGCTGAACTCTCCCATCCATCAGAGTGTGTACGGGAAATCGCGCCCAAGCCTCGTGGCACAGAAAATTTAAAAGGTCCCACCCAAAAAAGGAAGACTTAAGGCAAGAAGGGAAGGGCCTGAGGTAGGAAGAGGAGGTGATTTGAGTCCGGTGTCCTCTGAGATTGGTCAGGGGATCCTGCTAAGGTCAGAGTCCTTCCGGGATGAGCCGGGAAGCATGGCGGCCCCGATACTGGATGTTCTGTGTTCCTCTGCACATGCGGCCCATGGCGGCCATGTTTGTGCAGTCTGCATTTGCCTCACTAACAAAACAAAAGGTTTAATGTTTGGCTAATTTCCTCTCCCTCCTCCCGGGTCACACTTTTCCTCCATTTTTCCTGGGGAGCTGTCTTGTAGGAATTATTTTCCATAACCATTCATTAAGTCTTTTCAAAGTTTTTATAAATGTACCTAAATTTGTACCTAATCCTAAAGATACCTTCCACCCAGGTGGTGATTAACCTGGATTTACATGAGAAGGACTGTGACAGGCACTCTAACAGAGACCTGAAAAGTTTGCTTTTCCAAACACATTGCTTTTCCCCTATCTGGTAAAGATGATAAAGCTAAAGAGACTGTGTTTAAACTGGGCACCACCATATGCCTGTAATCCCAGCAGTTTGGGAGGCTGAGACAGGAGAATCACGAGTTCAAAGCCAGCCTCAGCAATGGCGAGGCGCTAAGCAACTCAGTGAGACCCTGTCTCTACATAAAACACAAAATAGGGCTGGGGATGTGGCTCAGTGGTCGAGTACCCCAAGTTCAATCCCCTGTACTGAAGAGATTGAGTTTATTAGTTCAAACCTGTTACACAGACTGGATTGCTTTTTTGTTTTTGTTGTTCTTTTTAGATGGATTGCTTTACTCTTACTAGTATTTTATATTTTTATTTTAAGACAAAGTTTCACTACATTGCTTAGGGCCACACTAATTTGCTAAGACTGGCTTCAAATTTAGGATCCTCTTGCCTCAGACTTCTGAGCTGCTGGGATTACAGATGTGCACCACCAAGACTGGAACTGCAGTATTTTATTTTTTATTTTATTTTATTATTTATTTTATTTTATTTTGGTACTGGAGATTGAACTCAGGGGCACTCGACCACTGAGCCACATCCCCAGCCCTATTTTATGTAGAGACAGGGTCTCACTGAGTTCCTTAGCACCTCGCTGTTGCTGAGGCTGGCTTTGAACTCATGATTCTCCTGTCTCAGCCTCCCTAAGTGCTGGGATTACAGGCTTGAGCCACCGCACCCGGCTTGCAGTTTATTTTAAAACTGACAGTTTTCTTCTCCCTTTCCCTCTCCCTGGTAATGGGTAGGGGGGCTGAAAATAATGTAGTCTGAGGAAAGAAAGTTTCTCTCCCACCTCTCCCAACAGATAGATGCCTTCCTGATACTAATCGCAGAAAGGGAGGAGCAGAAAAGGAGTATATCACCGTACTGAGATGATAATCTTCAGCCAGAACACAGGACCCTTGACCCAAGGGCTCAACTCCCTGACTATCTCATTGACTGATCAAAACGAGCCTAAAATTCCTAAGGGGCCAGGAGAACCGGGAGAACCGGCAGCTTTTTTCACTAGACCACCTCCCTAAAAATAACCTGTAAAGACCCAGTCCCTTCCTTTGTTCAGGGGCTCATTTTCCACATGGGTCCACCACCTCCACAAATGAATCCTGCTCCCAAATAAAGCCTAAAATGACTTGCATAGTTTGCTGCCGCCATGGTCCTTCTACGCTTTTACCCGGCCTGGGGAGAAACAAGATTACTCTTCTTCCCATCCTAGGCTGAGTTATCTGTTCTTGAGCACACACACACCGCAGGAATGAAGCAATTCAGACTTACAGGATAGTGTCACTATCTCCCAAATCAACAAGTGAATAACTACCTAGACAGTGCACACCTGGAATGTAACCTTTGAATCACCTCTTTAAAGGCCCTCTGTTCCTTCTGATGGTCAGAATCACAGCCTGTGGGACAAAAGTCCCCTGTTTCTCCTTTTCCTCAAAACCATGTCCTCATTATTGGATTGACATCAGGGACAAGGATCAAGCTTTCAATACCAGTATTTTTCTGGCCAAAGAGCTAATCTTTCCAAAAATTGTTGCTTTAATTGGTTTAAAGGGGGTCTTCTGATGGTGACTCAAACTGCATATCATATCCCCTCCCACAGGAATAACTCAGATGATAAGAACTGGACAAAGTTCCTGCAACGTGGAAGCCTAGATGCTTGGCAAATGATCAACAGAATCTTCAGAGGAAATCATTCAGAGGCAGAGCAGGAACTCTTATGGAGTCACTTGTCAAACCCCCCTGTTAGAGATACTGGGTGCCACAAGAAATTAAACACATTCTCAGAAGTAGCTCAGCAAGGAAAACTTTTACTTCTGCAGAAGAACATGTTATCAAAGAAAATCCAGCAAGCAAGCACACGTGGGTGAGCAGTCCACCTGTTTTTATCCCTGATGTAGCACTTCCCCTTGCTCTGATAGGAGGAGCTTGTGGTTACAATCCTATGCAACTGGCTAATTTTAAAATTTGGGCAGGAGGGCTGGGAATAGAGCTCAGCTGGTGGAGTACTCGCCCCGCATGCACAAGGCCTTGGGTTCAATCCCCAGCACCAAAAATAAAAATAAAAAAATAAAATTTGGGAGGGGTACAGTTAAAATGGCTACAATTAGATCGTACATCCCAATTAAGGCTAAATACTATATTCTGAAAATGGACCACTGGACTTTCTATTTCTCACACCCACCAAAAATGTAAATAGCCAAGATCTCTGGATCCTTCCTTCTGGCAGAGCTATTAAATATTTCAGAATTTGCATCCTCCTTCAGGAATAAGCATCTGACTTCTTATCCTCACCAGTGGACTGACAGCCAGATGGAAGTCATAGAAGCCCCAGTTTCCTCAAGATTGAGAGCAGGAATTAATGGGGGGGGGGGACTGGATTTGAAGCAGATTGAATTTGGGGCATCTTCCCACCCTTTGAAATTAGGAAGGTACAGATGCTAGCCCCAGGAAGTCCCAGCTTCTTTGACGTGATAAGGAAGGCTCCAGGGACTCAGGAGTCAAAAACCGGAAAAGTCTTTTGGGCCAGAATGACTCAAAAGTGAAAGCTGTTCTAAACTGAAATTCTGTCTTTTGTCCTAAGGCACCCCTTAGCCCTTTTATTTAAGCCCAGGGGAGCTTAACAACTGAGTCACATTCCCATTCCTTTTTATTTTTTTTTTAATCTAACTTTAAAAAAAATTTTTACTAATTTGTTTTTGAGACTAGGACTCCCTATATTTCTGAGGCTGGCTCTGAACTCCTGCCTCACCCTCCCAAATCACTGGGATTACAGGTTTGTGCTACCACTCCTGACTTCCCTTTGCCCTTTTAAATCCTTTTCTCCACCTAGAGCTTTTCAGAGGTAGAACTTTTGAAGCCTTCATTTTTCTTCCATCTTCCTTCAAAGGTAGCTTTGAATAAAACCTCTTTTCCTACCAGTTTGACTCTGAATGTTTCTGAAGCAAAAAGCGTTAAGACCTAGCCTCTTGCTCCACAAGCAGGATTTTGTGCCATGAGGTAACAATCCTATGAGATAGATGTAGTTTATTTTTTATTTTTTTTCTGTATATTCTTTTTTGTTGTTCTTTTTAATTATACATGACAGTAGAATGTATTTTGAAATATCATACATACATGGAGTATAACTTCCCATTCTTGTGATTGTACATGATTTGGAGTTTCACTGGTGGTGTATTCATATATAAACATAGGAAAGTTAAGTCCACTTCATTCTACTGTCTTTCCTATTCCCATCCCCCCTCCTTTCCCTTTATTCCCCTTTGTCTAATTCAGTGAACTTCTACCCCCCGCCCCCGACAACTTATTGTGAGTTAGCGTCTGCATATCAGAGAAACATTTGGCCTTGGTTTTGGGGGATTGGCTTATTTCACTTATCATTATATTGGCCAGTTCTTTCCATTTAACAGCAAATGCCATAACTTCATTCTTCTTCATGACTGAGTTTATATATATATTCTTCACATATATATATATATGACACATCTTTATACATTCATCTGTTGAAGGGCATCTAGTTTGGTTCCACAGCTTAACTATTGTGAATTGAGCTGTTATAAACATTGATGTGGCCCAGAGTAGTTGCACTAATTTGCAGTCCCACCAGCAATGTATGAGTGTATATTTTAAATATGTATTTTATTTTATATTATTTTTAAAATTATTTGTATTTGTTTGTTTATTTTTGCAGTGCTGTGGATCAAAACAAAAACCTCAGCCAGGCGCAGTGGCACACGCCTGTAATCTCAGCACTTTGGGAGGCTGAGACAGGAGAATCGTGAGTTCAAAGCCAGCCTCAGCAATGGCGAGGTGCTAAGCAACTCAGTGAGACTCTGTCTCTACATAAAACACAAAATAGGGCTGGGGATGTGGCTCAGTGGTCGAGTGACCGTGAGTTCAATCCCCGGTACCAAAAAAATAAAATAAAATAAACCCAAAACCTCACACATTCAAAGCTCTACCACTGAACTACATCCTCAGCCTAGGGATTCTTCTTATTGGTCTTTTTTTTTTTAATATATATTTTGAGATACATTCTCACTATTCCTAGGCTGGTGTCAAATTTGCAGGTGCAAATGATCCTCCTGCTTCAGACTCCCGAGAAGCTGGAACTATAGGGGTGCACCACCCACTCAGTTCATATTTTTTTATATTTTATTTATTTATTTATTTATTTAGGTGCCAGGAATTGAATCCAGGGCGCTTAACTACTGAGCCACATCCCCAGTCCTTTTTATTTTTTATTTTGAAACAAGTTCTTGCTAAGTTGCTTGGGGCCTCGCTAAATTGCTGAGGCTGGTTTTGAATTTGTGATCCTCCTGCCTGAGCTTCCTGAGCCACTGGGATTACAGGCATGCACTACCATGCTTGACTGTATTTTTATTTTTAATTGACATGGCAATTGTACCTACTTATGGAGTATAATGTGACATTTAAATACAGGTATACTATTCATAATGAGCAGATTAGAGTAACTGGCATATCTATTACCTTAGACATTCATCACTTCTTTTTTTTTTTAATTTTTTTTAGTTGTCAATGGTGTAAAGCCAGATGATCAAAAGGAGGTGAATTAAAACCACTGGGCAAGGCTTTATTAGAAATACACGCTCTCAGGCTGAACTCTCCCGTCCATCAGAGTGTGTCCAGGAGAATGGCGCACGTGTTCCGGGGTACAGAAAATTTTAAAAAGGCCTAGTCAGGAAGGGGAGGGCTTAAGGCAGGAAGAGAAGGCCAGAGTCCTTCCTGGATAAGTCAGGAAAAGCCCGCTGATTGACAGGAGGCAGCTCTACTGCTGATGTCAGCGTCTGACTGTTCCATGGCTGCCCCTAAGTGGACACCCTGGACTGACCTAACAAATGGACTTTATTTATTTATATGTGGTGCTGAGAGTCAAACCCAATGCCTCACACATGCTAGGCAAGCACTCAACCACTGAGCCACAACCCCAGCCCCCATTCATCACTTCTTTGTGTTGGGTTCAATTTTTTCTTTTATGGCTTTTTGGTTTTATGGCATACCTGAAAAGGCATTCTGTAGAAATGCCTTTCTAAGAAAACAAATAAAATATTTTTACTTTTTCTTGTGATAGTTCTGTGATTATGTTATGGAAATCATGTTCAGCCAGACACCACTCGGAGGGTAGGAGAACTCAAGTTTATTACACTGGCTGACCCAGCTGAGCTAGTGCTCTGAATTCTGGCCCCTGAGCTGAGGTTACACAGGGCTTTTATAGGAAATTTGACATCATTTCTTAACCATTTCAACATTGGTGGGTTTTCATTCTTGGCCCATGTGACCAAGGACCAAGAGCGGGGATTCTTGAGATAAGCAGTTTATCAAAGCAGAACAAAGGTGGAGGAACATCTGCAAGTAATATCAGGAAGTAGCCTTTATCACAGGAAGGAGTTTCTCAAGATAACTACAAGCTTACACTCCTATGAGCTGTAATTCAAACCCAGCATAGAAATGTTACAATTTGGACAACTATTTAAACAATGCTCTTAGAGAGACCAGTAATGAACATTTACAAAGGCCAAAGCTAAGAAGTAGTATTTCTCTCTTCAATTTCATGTATTATTTAATTTGCTTATTTCTTTTGTGATATTAGAAATTGAACCCAGGAGTGTTCTGTGTAAACAGACATAGCCCTCTCTCTCTCTCTCTCTCTCTCTCTCTCTCCAGGGCACTTAACCACTGACCCATATCCCCAGCCCTTTCTCTATTTTATTTTGAGACAGGATCTCGCTAAGTTGCTTAAGGCCTCACTAAATTGCTGAGGCTGTCTTTGAACTTGGGATCCTTCTGCCTCAGCTTCCAGAGCTGCTGGGATTATAGGCATTTGCACTACACCCAGCTACCCAGCCCTTTTTAAAATTATATTTTAGTTTTGTTCTACTGGGGATTGAACCCAGAAGCACTCTACCACTGAGCTACAATCTCAAACCCTTTTTTAGTTTTTTGTTTTGAGACAAGATCTCCCTAAGTTGTTTAGCACCTTGTTAAATTACTGAGGTTGGCCTTGAATTCGCAATTCTCCTGCCTCAGCCTCCTGAGTTGCAGGGATTATATACAAGTGCCATGGTGCCTGACTTCCTTATTCTTTATTGCTTCTGATTGTTCCTTTACTAGCTTTTTCTTTTTCTTTTTTCTTTTGAGATAGAGTCTCACTGGGTTGCCCAGTAGCCTTGAACTCACGATCCTCCTGCCTCAGCCTTGCTTTAAAGTACTTTTTTTTTTTCACCTTAAATGCTTTATTTACTTTGATGCTTATTACTAATGTAACCATTTAAAGCAACAAATTTTCCTCTGAGTCCTGCATTAGCTGTATTCTGCAGGAGCTGATCTGTACTGATTGCTGCTGCAGAATAACCCAGTCCTAGTGTATGAAACCCAAAGGTGCCAAAAGACCAAAGAAAGTGAGGCAGACAGTTCTGGGATTGCACAGAGTGCAACTTATTGGGGGATTTACAGATAGAAACATGGTTCTGGGGTCAGCAAAACCAGTTTGATCCCACAATTTGGGTCAGACAGAGGGGTATATTTATGGATTGGGACAAAAGTGACTTCATCCTGAGTGGAATGTACCTGTTTTTATCTTAAGATAATATAGAAAAGCCAAGTTCATCCCTGGAGCCAGGATCTGATGATAAAGCCCCACATTTGACTGTAATGGTTTTATCTATGTTTTTCTGAGAAACTATGTAGAAAAAAACCCAGCCAGGGTTATTCAGGGGTAATTGTAGTGGCTAAGACTCAGGAGAGCTGTAGTCATGCCAAACTGTATCTATACATTCCACTCCTGGTAATCAACTCTTTCAATCACATGCCCACTCTTCTGCTACGTCCCCTGAGGCTGTGAGGGGCTTTAACATTGTGTAGGTGGGAGTGACAAGTCCATTTGTCCAGCTGGTAAGGGTCCCCAACAATGGTAGACACATGCTTGAAAAGAGACAAAGACCAGTTATGCAAATGATAATAACAACCAACATTTCCTATCAGAAACCCCAGAAATCAAACCAGCAATTTAGCATATCTTCCATGGAAGGGATAGGAAACCAACTAGGCATTAATTTGGTTTTGGCATACAGTCCAGATTCCAGAGGGAAAAGCAACAGCAAAAGACCACAGCTTTCTTTTGTTCTTTCTTTTTCTTTTTTTCTTTTTTACTTTTTTTGGTAATACTAGGGATTGAACCCAGGGGCACTCTCTTACTAAGCTACACTCCCCAGCCTTTTTTTTACATTGTGAGACAGGGTCTCACTAAGCTGCTCAAATTGGTTTCAAACTTGTGGTCCTTCTGCCTTAGCCTGCTAAGTAGCTGGGATCATAGGTATGCCTTACCATGCCTGGCAAGACCACAACTATGGACAGAAAAATAAATGTTTTGTACAGACCTATAAAGATAAATATGAACCACCCAACAAGACAAAATCAATGGCATCATCTCTTCTCAACCACACTGCAGCAGCAGTTGGAGGCTAGTACAGTGGAACATGCCATGCACATTGGCCAAGAGGATGGAGTCCTCAGTGATACCTAATTTTTTTTTTTTTTTTTTTTTTTGTGGTGCTAGGGATTGAACTCAGGGGAACTCAACCACTGAGACACATCCTCAGCCCTATTTTGTATTTTATTCAGAAATCGGATCTCACTGAGTTGCTTAGCGCCTCACCATTGCTGAGGCTGGCTTTGAACTCATGATTCTCTTGTCTCCCAAAGTGCTGGGATTATAGGTGTGTGCCACCGCACCTGGCTGATTCCTAAAATTGATGGCAAAATGGCATGCCAGACTCTAAATCCAACTCTAGCTTTCTAAAGTATTTCCTTTAGTCCACTTAGGGTATAAGCCATGGCCACATGGCTCAGAGTCCAACAGGATCAATGGGGACCAAGTTAGGTGGGCTGGACAAGAAATAGCAGACTTATTCAAGGGGAACAAGTCATTTGAACTCCCACTGAACTGTCCCCTACCCTGGAGTTAATGCTTGTGGTGGGCAAGACAGTAGCACTCTCTGTTCATGCATCAACTCTGGAAGTGTTGCATCTGGATGCACAGCTTGGACATGGATAATCTTGGGGCCAGGGACCAGAGTCCCCAGATGGTCATAAGGATAAAGTGTGCCATTCATATGGTCATTTAAATGTATTAGCACTTCTCCAAGGACTTTGGTCCAGTGACCAAGGTGGGTTTGCTGAATAGGGTGCATATCTGTTGCTTTAATAAACCATTCTTTCTCTCCACTAATTATGCTGCCTGAGTGTTGTATGCCAAATGAAAGTGCCATCATTTGTTTGGGCCCAGTCCATCAGATCATACTTACCTTCTCAGGACATTCTTTTTCTTTTTCTTTTCTTTCTTTCTTTCCACCTCCATAGTTCCAGGAACAGAGGTCTTAGGTGATCAGGAACATGATATACAGTTTAATTGTGCCACTGATGCGTGTAGCCGTTCTCACACATGTTGCCACACTGTGGCTCCCCAGAAAATTCTTTTTACTATAGACCATTGTTCCATTTAACTTTGTGCCATCCACAGTGGAAAGCTTTGCCAATACAAATAACCAGCGGTCACAGCACATGACTAACTACCAACCATAGCGCCAGGAGCTCTGCTAGTTGGCTACTCTGATTTTCTCCTGTCTCAAACCAGACAGTGTCAATGACAGGCCATGCTACAACAGCAGTTTAGATGCTCGGGTTCCCCCTGCTGGACCCATCTGTACAAGAAGCATTTTCAGGTATGGGGCTACCCATACCTCATTGGTACTGGGGTGGGCACCTGAGGCAGTGAAGTGATTTTGTATGTAACTGGGCCTGACACTCCTGCATGAAGCTCAGGAGTCAATAAACTGTTGGAAAAGGACCCTGCATGGCTGTAAATGTGCATGCAACTTATTTAGAGTAGGGGTCTATGCTATAGTGGATTGAGGCTGGTGAAATAGGCCATCCACTCAGTGCTTTTTTTTTTTTTTTTTTTTGTACCAGGGATTGAACCCAGGGCCACTTAACCACCAAGTTACATCCCCAGCCCTTTTCTGTTTTGAGACAAGTTCTCACTAAGTTTCTTAGGGCCACGCTAAATTGCTGAGGCTGGCCTTAAACTTGGATCCTCCTGCCTCAGCCTCCACAAAATGCTTTGTAAGTAGGCCAGTTTGCACTGTGACTGGTAGAATCTTGGTCAGTAGTTCCACCTGTAATAGGGTAAAATACACTGCTAGAAACTGCTGTAAAGTGGTGTATCTAGTCGGGTTCAGTGGTGCATGACTGTAATCCCAGCAGTGAGAGGGATTATGTTTTACTTGGAAGCTACATAGGAAAACCCAGCTAGGGTTATTCAGGGGTAGTTGTGGTGGTTGAGAGTCAAGGCAGCTGCAATTGTTTCAAGCTGTATCCATGCAATTGCAACAATATTTGGAGATGCTACCATTTTGGTGTTGACTTCCTTGGTGTGACAAAATGTTTAAAGAGCCACCTGGAAGAGTCCCTGGCTAGGCTGGGAATACACACTAGCCAGAATTGCTGGTGGTCCAAGTAGGCTGTGAGCAGGCAAACCCTGCTCAAGTCTCTCAGGGCAGGCAGATCAGGGAGGAAGACAAGTGGGCTTTCTCCAGGGGCCTCAGGAGCCAAGAAGGATAACACACTACCTCTGGTCAGGGTTAATTAGTCCATTTTCTTTTTCTTTCTTTTATTTTTCTTCTGTTCCTCTTCTTTCCTACTTTTGCTTGTGTGTGTGTGTGTGTGTGTGTGTGTGTGTGTGTGTGTTGTTTGTTTTGTTTTTGGTACTGGGGTTTGAACTCAGGGGAGTTTAACCACTGAGCCACATCTCCAGCCCTTTTTAGATTTTATTTAGAGACAGGGTCTCCCTGAGTTGTTTAAGGTCTTGCTAAGTTGCTGGTGCTGGCTTTGAATTTGCAATCCTCCTGCCTCAGCCTCCCCAGCCACTGGGATTACAGGCATGCGTCAATGCACCCAGCCACTTTGCTTTTGTTTTTAGATAGGGTTTCTCTATGTTGTCCAGTCTGGTCTTGAACTCCAGAGTCTAAGCAATCTTCCTCCTCAGCCTTCCAAGTAGCTGGGATAACAGGAGCATACCACTGTACCCATCCATTAGTCTATTTTCTGTTGCCAATAATACCATACCACAGACTGGGTGAGTTATAAAGAAAAGATATATATTTGCATCAGTTCTGGAGGTTCAAGGTGATTGGCCTTTTTGCTGGCAGAGTCCCAAAGTGGCACAAGGCATCACATGGTGAGAGTTAGGGAGCATGAGTATCTCTGTGTATCTGTTTCTCTCTCTCTCTCTCTCTCTCTCTCTCTCTCTCTCTCTCTCTCTCTCTCTCTTCTGTGCTGCAGGTTGAACTTGGGGCCTTGCACATGCTAGGCAAGTTACTCTACCACTGAGCTATACCCTCAGCCCTCCAATCTCCCTCTTTTTATGAAGGAAACAGGATTCAATTACGAAGGCTCTATCCTAATAAATGTATCTAATACTATGATCACTTCCCAAAGGGCCTCACCTATAAATATCATAGCCAGATTGTCTCTACCTCTTAATACTTCACAAAGGGGATGAAATGTCAATACAGGGAGAACTGGAAGACTCTCAAATCATATCTAAACCATAGCACAAGGTTTATCATTGTCAAGTGAGGAGTGGACCCAGGAGATGACAGTGGCAAATAGGGGTCAGGAGATGGAGCCAGGTCCAAGCCACACAGACGGAAGGGAGAGGGAGGGCTCAGTGAGAAATGGAGGCTGGAGGGGGGCCATGAGAGAGCTTCTAGCTGCCTCAAGGCTGACTTTTGGTTTGATGTGTTGAGTCAGAGGGGTCTGTGGGTCCCAGATGTTCTGGAAGTAGGTGGGTGCTGGGTTGGATGTGGATCTCATGCTTCAGAAAGCTGGACCAGAGCTGGGGCAGGAATCCATCAGCTCACGAATGGCGACTGTGCTTCTTCTGACAACCCTAGGGATGGCCAACAGTCCAGGGAGTGTACCCTCCACTGCCCTATAGGTGAGTTAGAAAAGGTACCAGGGATCTGGGGGAACACACCTAAAGGAGGCCCCTCTCCACTCTAAACATTCAGGGGCAAAGTTACCATGTTCTGTGGGCACCACTGGAAGCACTGGTTAGAGAGACCTGCAAGGCCTTCCCAGGCTGGCTCTGGATGCCTCCTTGGACCCTGGGGCCTGATGCAGATCTGGTCTGGGAGTGCAGAGCCAACCTCCTACCATGCAATGGCTGAGGGTTATGCCTAGCAGCCTCCTTCTTCTTTGGTTTCCTTTGGCCCACTGGGTTTGGAACAAATGGATGCCACCATCAACTCTCTAGGGAGGCCACTTAGACTTAAAGTCAATCACTACTCCCTATCCCTGCCCTTCCCCTGACTGTAAAGATGGCCTAGGGAGTGACCCTGTTTTGGCTGATGAGAACTGGGCCTGAGACTTTTATTAAACCATGTGAAAGTTATCAGAACCCAAATGGAGTTACTTCTGTCAAACCCTAACATCAATAAATACAGTAGGGTGATGATGAAGAAAGGGATCTCACATATGCATGCCTGATAAGAATAACTGTCACAAAACTCTCTGGCAGAACCACAACCTTGCACAAAGGCCACCACAACCTTATACAGAAACATTTCTGCCCAATAACCATCTAACCAAGCTTGGGCTGACACCACCCTCTTTTTTGATCCTTGTAGCCAAAGATAATTATTTCAAAACAAGTTACACAACCCTCCTTATTTTGCCTTTAAAAACTCCCCCTCACCTCTACCTCTTGGAATATACCAAAGCATATTCCCTTCACTATACTCGGCTTCTCCCCAAATAAACTCATTATCATTGGAGACTCTCTTGATGTGTTATTTTAGGTTGATGGCTATAAGGGAAGAAGCTCTGTGTAATGGTTTGGGTCTTCAATGTCCCTCAAAGGCCATGTGTTGGAGACTTGGGGGCTGGCCTGTGGCACTACTGGGAGGTGGTGGAAACTTTAGTAGGGAGATCCTGGTGGAGGGAAGTTTAGTCCTTGGGGAGTGTGTCTTTGAAAGGGGTATTAGGACCTTGGCCCCTTCCCCTTTCTCTTGCTTCCATGGCTGCTTTGCTCTACCACATGCTTCTATCATGATGTTCTACCTTACCAAAGGCCCAAAGGCAACAGAACCAGTTGACCATGCACTGAAACCTCTGAAACCATCAGCTAAAATGAACCTTTCATCCTTATCAGTTGAATATCTCAGATATTTTGTCCCAGTGCTAGAGAGCTGACTAACACACTCTTTCACCTGCTTTGTGTGCTAAAGCCCCTGAGACAGTGGCTGGGGAGCCCATCTACAGGGAGGCCTCCACATGAGGGTCTTGAAGGTATGGGGTCAACCTCAGATCCTACCATATCTGAAGCACTGCAGGGACTTTCCTCTTCTATCTAACCTTAGACCCCTGAACTAGACCTACCTTTTCTGAAGGTCACCTCCCCACTCTTCCCAAAGCCAGACTCTGACAGCAGACACCACTCCCCCAACAATCACAGTGATGGTCATCTCAAACTAAGACATTCTTTGCCTCCAGGACTTTCTCCTAATCTGTAAGATGCCCCCAACCTCTAGCCACCCAGACAAGCCCATATGAGGCGTCTGTCCCTTCTGGACCTCTCTCACATATGTAGCCCACAGATAAGGCCATGTCGTGATCCCAGAACCCATGAATGATATTTGTTTGTTTGTTTGTTTGTTTATTGCAGTGCTGGGGATTGAACCCAAGTGCTCTACCTCTGAGCAGAATCCCCAACTCTTTAAAAAAAAAAATATTTTTTTTTGAGTGAGGATGCTGAGGTTTTAACCCAGGGGAGCTTTCCCACTGAGCTACATCCCCAGCCTTTTTATTTTTTAAAATAACTTGGCAGTCTCATCAAGTTGCTTAGGGGCCTCACTAAACTGCTGAGGCTAGCCTCAAACTTGTGATCCTTCTGTCTCAGCCTCCTGAGTTACTAGGATTACAGGCATGTGTCACTGTGTCCAGCTTCTTTGAAAACTTTATTTTGAGATGGGGTTTTGCTAAGTTGCTCAGCCTGGCCTTGAACTTGGAATCTTCCTGTCTCAGCCTCCTGGGTAACTGGGATTATAGGTATGTGCCACCACATCTGGCCCATGAATGATATCTTTTATGGTAAAAGTTATTTTGTAGATGTGATTAAATTAAGGATTTTGGAATGGGGAGATTATAACAGTAGGCCCTCTATCCCCACCAGAGTCCTCACTAGCTTTCTGAAGCTCGTTCTTCACCCAGACCCACCCCCATCAGAGAGAGATTTGACATACACATACAGAGAAGGCCACGTGGCCACAGAGAAAAAGATTGGAATGATGTGGCCACTAGGGAAAGGCAAGGAAATGGCAAGAAACAGATTCTTCCCCAGAGCCTCTAGAGAGAGTGCAAGCTGGCCCACGCCTTGATTTTCACTCCAGGGACACTTATTCTGGACTCCTGTAAGAGAATACATTCTATTGTATGTATGTATGACCTAAAGTACTGGGAATTGAACTCTGGGATGCTCTACTGCTAAGCCACATCCCCAACCCCATTTTTTAATTTATTGTTTTTATTTATTTTTAATCTATCCATTTTGTGTTTTATATAGAGACAGGGTCTCACTGAGTTGCTTAGTGCCTTGCTGTTGCTGAGGCTGGCTTTGAACTCGCGATTCTCCTGTCTCAGCCTCCCAAAGTGCTGGGATTACAGGCTTGCGCCACTGCGCCTCGCTCTGGAGATGATTTATAGTGTTTGGGAGGATGTGCATAGGTTATGTGCAAATACAATACCATTTTATATAAGGACCTTGAACAGTCATGGATTTTGGTATTCTTGGAAGAGCTTGAAACCAATCCTCCACAGATAATGAGTGCCTTATAAAAGAGAACTATCTAGCCTCTTCCACCATGTAGGGAAACAAGTAGAAGGTGCCATCTATGAGGAAGCGGACCTTCACCAGATACCAAACCTGCTGGCACCTTGATCTCAGATTCCCCAGCCTCCAGAAACATGAGTGATAAGTTCCATAAAATACTAGAAGCCACCCACTTTATGATTTTGTTTTTTTTTTTTTTTAGTACTGGAGATTGAACTCAAGAGCACTTGACCACTGAGCCACATCCCCAGCCACCGCACCCAGCCGTGGTTGATTTTAATCCATTCAGGTTGCTATGAAAAAATACCATAAAGTAGCCGGCGCAGTGGCGCAAGCCTGTAATCCCAGCACTTAGGGAGGTTGAGACAGGAGAATCGCGATTTCAAAGCCAGCCTCAGCAATGGGGAGGTGCTAAGCAACTCAGTGAGACCCTGTCTCTACATAAAACACAAAAAAGGGCTGGAGATGTGGCTTAGTGGTAGAGTACCACTGAGTTCAATCTCTAGTACCAAAAATAAAAATAAAATAATAAAATAAAAATAAAACCAAACACAGCAGCCCTTTTGGAGTGACAAACACCCACCCAATGCTCCCAGGCACCAGTGTGGTACAAGACACCCAGGTCCATCTAGGGTTGCCCCCAGGGCAGGCAGGCCACCCTGGCAGCTGGCAAAGCCACTCATAGTAGTTGGGGGTTCACTGGTTTTGCACAGGCAGTTCTCAACCAGGGTGACATGGCACTGTCTCAAGTTTGAGTTGTCGTGTCTTGGTGTATGTGGTGGTGGGTGCTATTGTATCAAACAGATAGAGGCTAGGAAAGCTGGTCTCCCTAACACAAAGAATCATTTTATCCCAAATGTCAGTGTTGCCAAGAATGAGAAAACCTGGTGTCAAAAATATGGGGCTGCCGGAGGTCTCAGGTCTTGCTTTGTTCATCTTTTTCCTGGCATGGAGGACAAGATCCAGAACAGAGCCAAGACCCTTTAGGAGTTGGGTGGAGCAGAGGCTCCAGGCCATGTCCTTGCCTTCCCACTAATAGGTAGGAATGGGACTAGCTACATAGCCAAGTGCCCAAAAATGCTGACTGGAGCAGAGTAGGGGTTGGATGGGGTGCTTGCCTCTGTCCAGGGGTGGCCTGGGTGAGGCCCTGCCTGTGTCTGAGCCTTGGTTCCCCACCTGTGTGGTGGTGCATTGTGGATGACCATAGAAGCTTGTTGTGTGCATGCACCCCACTGGGTGTTATCTGAGGGTCCCCTCCCCTGCTCAGAACCACTGAATTGGGCTATCGTCCAGATCCTCTTTAATCTTGGACTGGTGGATACACAGATTGGGGAGGTGGGCAAGAGGCCAGGAGAATGCTAGAGAAGCCAAGGCAGGGCCACCAGGGCTTGTGGGGGAGGGGTCAGAACGAAGCTCAGCCCCCACAGTCATCCATCTGCCAAGCTGATCCTCGCTTCTTTCAGTTCCAGTTTGACCCTTCTGCCAGGGGTCTAGATCCTGACAAAATGCTTTGTCCCATGGACTTGTCCAACCAAAGCGCAAGTCTGATGGTGGTGCCAGATCCTGGCTCTGAGCTGAGCTGTCTCCTCAGTAGCCTGCAGCCTCTCCACTTTTCCTCTGGTCAGATGCAGCATACACACAGGTCCCCTCCTGGGACACAGCCTGGACCACATTCAGGAAAAACAGCCTCTGGGTCTGATTCTGGCCACGGTCTTGTAGCCCTTTCTGCACTTCCTGGAAAGGAGAGATGATGGGTTCACAGGGGAGAGTGGCTCAGTCTACCTCCAGAGAGGAGACGCTGGACAGGAAATAGGAAAACAGATCAAGAAGGAAGAAGAGGAGGGCTGGGATTGCAGCTCAGCGGTAGAGCGCTTGCCTCACATGCGTGAGGCCCTGGGTTCGATCCTCAGCACCACATACACAGCAATAAAATAAAGACATTGTGTTCATCTACAATTAAAAAAAAAATTAAAAAAAAAAAGAAGGAAGAAGAGGAAAAGGAGAGGGCAGTAGATGGGGGTGAGTACAGGTCACAGGCCGTAGAGTCTGTGGCCTTACTCAACAGCCTGAAGAAATCAGAAGAACTTAGAGGGGCAGGTCTGCCTCTGGGACTGTGCAATGGGGACATCACTCAGGCCCAACAGACCTTGAGATATGCATTTTGGTCCTGGGAATGAGGATACCAGGGCCTCAGAGTGCAAATCTGAGGAATTCTGGAGGTTTTTGATGGGGGAGGTAGCTTCTAAGGACTTAGTCTGAGAAGCCCCCAATTTTGAGGTTCTTGAAAGCAAAGCCTACTAGGCTTTTCATACACGAGGAACTTCCCTACTCAAAATCTTTCTCTCTGCCTTGGGGTCTCTGTGCCCAGGGATCCCCTGAACATTGAAGAAGATAGAGTGTCAGGTGCCAGGTACCTAGGCCTACTGACTTGAGCACCATATAGGACCTACAGTCTCAAAACACAAATGAGAAGACCCTAGACCTTAGACAGATTCCTCTAATCTAGACATTTAGGGGCCATGGGTGGAGGATTCAGCTAGGAGAAGAACTGGAAGCTCCAGATCCAGTCCACTCTGGATGCTCATAAATCCAAATTCACTGGTGCCCCAAGGTAAAAGCATGAGTGGTCTAGGAATGGAAGATGTTCAGGGACTGAGCCTTAATAGCTCAGTTTCAAGATACTGAATCTGTGGACTTTCAGGCTGTTAGAGACAGGTCCTTAACCCTGAGGTGCTGGTTTCTAAGATACTAAGTACTTTACCCTAGGGTAGCACCTACTCATATTTATCAGTTCATAAAGGGGCAACAATCTTAGACCTGTGCCTCTTTGGCCCCATGTTTCCAGGTACCATTTTGGACTAATGGACTAAATGTATTTAGTACACTTAACCTACCAAACATCATCAGGGCCATCAGGGTCCAAGATTCCAGAGACATCCAGGTACAAAGATCTCTCTGAAGTTCTCAGAATGATGACCTCCAATATAAGATCACTGGGTGATGCTGCGTTACCTGCCACTGGCAGGGAAGGAGGGTCTTTGGAGTCCTGAACTCTTAGATCTAAGTTTCTCTGTGCCTGACACATGAATTGCCCAATGTCTTTTGACTTGTATGCCAAGATCCTTATTGTTGAAACCAAAGCTAGATTTTCAGTCCTTAGTTGCCCCATTTCTCAGAATCTAGTGGCCAAACTCCAAGACCCTCTTTGCCTTTGTCCTTGGGCTTTGGCTGTGAAAGTCCTTGGATACTCATGATCTCCAGTCCAGGGTTTAGAATTTTCTCCGTGGAAAATCCTAGATCTACATGTTTGACACTCTGACTTCCCAAGAGAGCTAAGGATCTTGACTTCATGGGTCACTGAATTCCATTAATTCCAGTTCCCAGTCTCAAAGGTTTACAAAGTGCCTGAGAATTGATGTTCACAGAATAAAGACCTTTAGTCAAGATCAAGGAGGAAGAATTTACTAGAGATTTTGCCCTAGCTACTGGATTTTCCAGATTTAAGTTCTGTAGACCCTGATGCTCCAAGAGAGTACTCAAAGTTATTGGGAAGACCCTACATAGGAAGAGGAAGCCTCAGACTCCAAGAGTTTCAGCCCAATAGGCTAAAGTCCTTAATCTTATGGTCTGAACACTAAGGTTCTCTGACACTACAGATGCTTCTCTACTTACAATGGGGTTAAATCTATTGCAAATTGGAAATATCCCAAGTGAGAAACGTATTTAATACACCTAACCTACCAAACATCATAATTTAGCCTAGCCACGCTTAATGTGCTCAGAACACTTACTTTAGCCCACAGTTGGCTAAATCATCTAGCACAAAGCCTATTTTATCATAAAGTATTGACTATCCTGTAAAATTTGTTGCATACTGTATTGAAAATGAAAAATACAGCCAGGTGTGGTGGCACACACCTGTAATCCCAGCAGTTTGGGAAGCTGAGACAGGAGAATCATGAGTTCAAAGCCAGCCTCAGCAATGGCAAGGCGCTAAGCAACTCAGTGAGACCCTGTCTCTACATAAAACACAAAAAAATAGAGCTGGGGATGTGGCTCAGTGGTAGAGTACCCCTGAGTTCAATCCTCTGTACCAAAAAAAAAAGAAAGAAAAGAAAAGAAAAATAGAAAGGTTGTATGGGTACTTATCACAAATGTACAGCTAGTGCACCTTGAAGTATGATTTCTACTGAATGCATATGACATTCGAACAATTAGAAAGTTGAAAAATCCTTAACCTAAACCATCATGAGTTGAAGACTTTCTGTATATACTCATCTTGAACTAAAGGCCCCAGTATACAGTCCTCGTTATTCTAATGACCATGGAGACAGAGAGGCTGCTTTGAAAACCTTAAATGCCAGCCAGTTGAACTGACCCTGGACCTAAATTTTGCAGTCTCAAAAAGCAAGTAGCCTTTTAAATGGGTCCCAGCAAAGGGCATCCACCATCCCTGAAATGCTCCAAAGAAGCTGTCCATCTGGGGAGGGAAGGGGTAGCCAGCCTAGAGAATTCAGTCCATGGACCTGTACCAGGTGCATTGCTGGAGGAATCAAAAAATGTTTGTAAGAACTAACACCAACATGACCCCCAGTGCCCTGGAAAAAATCATTCTGCAGATTCTCAGAGAAAAAAATACCTCTTCTTAGGAATAAACTCCCAAATAAGAGTTTCAAAGTACACAAGAAAACAAATCACCAAGAGGGAGAGTGTGAGAGGTCACAGCCAGGAAAATTAGCTTCCAAAAAATAGCATAAAAGACCAGGAACCAAGGGGTTGAGGTTCTCAGCTTGGGAGAAGCATAGGCAACACCCTGCTCTCTGTCTTGGAGGTCAGGAGATAGGACAAGTGCTTCACCTACTGAGGTTCTCAACTCAGTAGCCAAAGGCGCCCAAAGGTGAACAGTGCCTGACACACAGAAGCTTAATTCCTTCCAGAGGGCACTGAGCAGCATGGACTTGGGTGGCTGGGGTGGTGATTCAGAACTCAGCCTTACCTGGCTGAAGTTGGGCTCATACTCCACACGGCCGTTGCTGTTGACATGCAGGATGGGGGCTGCAATGGCTGCTGTCAGGTCAAAGCCAAGCCACAGCTTGTTCATGATGGTCTGGGAGAGAGAAGAAGGATGCAGGGAGGAAAAGTCACCCCATACCAACCCTCTCACCCCCACTCCAGAGAGAGTCAGACAACAGGCCACCTAGAGAGGGGATACTCTAGCCAGAAACCTCCAGACTCACCTGGACCACAGCAGAGATGATGAGTTCCCCACCAGCTCCACCAATCACTAGCTTTGATCCTTGGTCTTTGTTGATCAAGATGGACGGTACCATGGATGATGGTGGCCGCTCGCCTGGAACTGAGGACCCAATAGGCATCACCCACACCCTCCAGGAGTACAACCCATCCTGTCTCCATTCACTACTAAGCAAACAGTGGCTCGGTGAGAGGGGTGACCCCTCCAAGGATTGGCACATAGCTGCCCACTTTCCCTCCTCTCCCCAGGGGGTGCCTGTGGAAGTTGGACTGGCTCTCACTTGGTGGAGGAGTGATGCTGGAACCTCGTGAATATCTCCAGCATAAATCCAGTAGCTCATTGTTGAGGAGGATGCCTGTCCTCGCTGAGTATACCATGGCTCCAAAGCTGCAGGCAGGGGAGACAGAGCCTGGGCTCAGGCTCCCATCAATACAGGGCACCAGCCTCTCAGGATCCCTTATGTTATGGCTCTCCACCAGCATTCTGGAGCTGGGAGCCACCTAGGACCCCAAATATTCCCTTGTTCTTTCTCCCATCAGG
This sequence comes from Geosciurus inauris, assembly GCA_004024805.1. Taxonomy (NCBI): domain Eukaryota; kingdom Metazoa; phylum Chordata; class Mammalia; order Rodentia; family Sciuridae; genus Geosciurus; species Geosciurus inauris. The sequence goes on along the minus strand of PVHX01022390.1, from coordinate 1,997 downwards.
ATACCCTTCTGAATAAGGTCCATTCCAGGCAGATCCTGGCTCAGGGCCACCCAGCAGTAACATTTTCAGCCACAGATGTCCTGGGTATGACTCCTTTTGACACATAGGAGGAAGGGAAGAGCAGAAGCAAGGTGCTGCCCCATGGGGACAAGCAGGGGAAGGTCGGCAGGTACAGACCAAGGTGGGTATGGAGGGAGTATAGGTCTCAGGAGCAAAGCAGAGGGGCCTGCCCGCCCACCCCCAGCCTCACGCACGGTGTGTTGATGGTGCTGGTGGCAGACACAGCACTCCCATCTTCTCCCAGCACAGACACATGAGAGGTGCCCATCCTGTGGTCCCAGGTCCCTGTCAGGCTGTAGTGGCTAAGCTGGTGGTCACCACGTTCATCAATCTGCTGTCGGATGTGCTGGGCCAGAGCCTCCCCTAGCAGGTCCTGGGAGGCATTCTGGGGCAAGTAAGCAGGTGCTAAGGTCAGTGAGGAACCAGGCAGATCCTCAGAGCAGAGGGTTGAACAAGCTCAGCTCCTTTGGTCAATCCTCTACCTGGAGTACAGAGGGGCCTCCTTTGCACCAAGACTACACCCAGATCCTGCCCCCCACACTTTGATCCCTTTCAGTCCCCAGGACCACTATACTCTTACTTCCCTGAGCGACTCCCAGGCTAGACTCACATATAAATCCTTCTAGCCTCCCCATCCAGGCCTGACCCTCCTTTCATGATGAGTCCTGGGGCAAGGAAGAGGACTGACCATCAATCTCAGACACTCACCTGGACCTCCGGGTGGCTGCGAGGGTCCCACAGCCGCCACTTTTGCCCCCCAGCAAACTTGAGTGTTTCCACAAGGTGATGATACATGTTCACTCTCCCTTCTGGTCCAGCTACTGACTCCGCAGAGAAGTTGAACCCTGGGAGGGGGCAGGATGCAGGTGGGGGTCATTCTGCATAGTGGATTGAATGCTGGTCCCCTAAAAAGACTCAACAATGTCCTAATCCTCAGAACCTGTGAATATTACTTTATACGGCACAAGAGTGACTATTACCTTAAATGACAAAATATACTAAATGAAGGAATTTGAGAGATTACCCTGAATTATGTGGGTGGGCCCTAAATGTCATCACATGTATCCTTATAAGACAGACACACAGAGGAGAGAAGCTGCTACAGTCGAGCCCTCTTATCCATGCTTTTGCTTTCCACAGTTTTGGTTACCTAAGGTCAACCACATTCTGAAAATATTAAAAATTCATAATTTTTTTTTTGTTTTTGTGTTACTAGGGATTGAACCCAGGGCCTCACACATGCTAGGCAAGCACACCACCACCGGTGAACAGTTGTTAAGTTTTAGGGTGTGTGTCATTCTGAATAGCATGATGAAATCTTATGCTGTCCTGTTCCATCTCATCTGCATCATGAATCATCTCCCCCTTTGTCCAGCTTATCCATGCTGTGTATACTCCTACCCATTAGTCACTTAGTGACCATTTCAGATCAATTGTCACCATATCAGAGTACTTGTGTTCAAGTACACCTATTTTATTTAGTTAAGGCCCCAAGATACAAGCATAGTGCTTGAGTTTGGAACTAGGTTCTCCCCCAAAGGCTCAAGGGTTAAAGGCTTGGTCCTCAATGTGGCGATATGGGAGCTGCGGCGGGAGTGGGGGGGGTGCTTTAAGAAGTCAGGCCTGGTTGAGATTTTAGGTCATTGGGGGCATGTTATTGATGAGGATTGTGGGATGCTGATCTCCTCCTTGCTCTGTTTTGCTTCCTTGCCACCATAAGGTGAGCAGCTTGCTCGGCCACATGTTCCTGCCATGATGTACTGCATTGCCACAAGCCCAAAAGCAATGGGGCCAATAAATCACAGAAAGAAACTTCCAAAACTATGAGCCAAAATAAACCTTTTCTCTTTATAAGATGATATATTTCAGACATTTCTTTCTTTTTCTTTTTCTTTTTTTTTTTTTTTTTTTTTTTTTTTTTTTTTTTTTTTTTTTTT
>PVHX01022389.1:0-27790 GCA_004024805.1 Geosciurus inauris | reverse complement strand
CTTCCTTCCTTCCTTCCTTCCTTCTTTCTTTCCTTCCTTTATTTCAGTACCAGGGATTGAACCCAGAGACACTTAACCACTGAGCCACATCCCCAGCACTTTTTATATAGAGACAGGGTTTCTTAGAACCTTGCTAAGTTGCTGAGGCTGGCTTTGAACTCTCAATCCTCCTGCCTCAACCTCCCAAGCCACTGGGATTACAGGCTTACGCCACTGCGTCCAGCTTTTTTTTTTTAATTTTTAAAAATTTTTTTGGTACTGGAGATTGAACTCAGGGGCACTTGACCAGTGAGCCACATCCCCAGCCCTATTTTGTGTTTTATGTAGAGACAGGGTCTCACTGAGTTGCTTAGTGCCTTGCCATTGCTGGGGCTGGCTTTAAACTTGCAATTCTCCTGTCTCAGCCTCCCTAAGTGCTGGGATTACAGGCTTGCGCCACTGCGCAGCTTTATTTAATTTTTTAAATATGTATTCATTTATTATGTTGGCGGTGCTTGGGGTGGAACCCAGGGCCTCACGCATGCTGGGCAAGTGCTCTACCAGTGAGTCACATCCCTAGCCCCCTACATTTTATTTTTCATTAAAGTGCGTAATTTTTCATAACAAAGCATTGAGAAACAATTGATTTGTGAACAGACATATCTTTTTTTGGGGGGGGGTACTGGAGATTGAACTCAGGGACACTCGACCACTGAGCCACATCCCCAGCCCTATTTTGTGTTTTATGTAGAGACAGGGTCTTACTGAGTTGCTTAGTGCCTCGCCCTTGCTGAGGCTGGCTTTGAACTCATGATTCTCCTGTCTCAGCCTCCCTAAGTGCTGGGATGACAGGCTTGAGCCACCACGCCCGGCTCAGACATATCTTAAGAACCAGTAAATCCCACTCCTAGGTGTACCTAATGGAAGTGAGCTCATGTCCACAAATGACATGGGCCAGGGCTGCCTGGCATCTATTTCTTTATTTATTTAAAAAAAAATTTTTTTTTAGTTGTTGATGGACCTTTATTTATTCATTTATTTATGTGTGGTACTGAGGATTGAACCCAGTGCCTCACACATGCAAGGCAAACGTTCTACCACTGAGCCGTTATCCCAGCCCCACTGGCATCTATTTATAGTAACTCCTGCTATGGTTTGAATATCCTCACCCAAAACTCTTGTTGAAATTTAACTTTCACTTGAGGTGGTGAGAGGTGGGACCAGGTGACTCTCTCGGGTGATCAGGTCATGGGGGTGCTGATTAATGGGCCATCCGGGGAGCGGCTTTGTTATGAAATGGTGCTTTCTGCTGCCAGTTCTGTCCGTCACTCGGTGCTCTTCACAGTGCCATGACCCAGCACCAGGCCCTCACCAGCTGCTAGGCAGATGCTAGCTCCATGTTCTTGAACTTCCCAGCCTCTAGAACGTGAGCCAAATAAAGCTCTATTCTGTTTTGGAGGGTGTCCCGGGAACTGAACCCAGGATTTTGAGCATGCTAGGCAAACGCTCTACCACTGAGCTACACTCCAGCGCATTTTAAAATTTTAGTTTGAGACAGGGTGTCACCCAGACTGGCCTCAAACTTTCAATCCTCCTGCCTGAGCCTCCTGAGTAGCTGGGATTTCAGGCATGAGCCACTGCCGGGCTTAAACCTCTGTTCTTTAGAAATCCCCCGGTCTGTGGTGTTCAGTTAGAACAACAGAAAGACAAGGGCCAACCGGAAACACCCCAAATCCCCTTCCCGAGTGGAATGCAGAAACAATGTGGGTGCTCACGAGAGTAAGTTGTACACAGCCAGGCAGGGCGGGGCTGATGCCATCAGCCAGCCGCAGGGCTCTTTCTCGCAGCATGGTGGAGAAGAAGTAGGAACGAGAGAGCACCCTGTGTGATCCTGTTTGAATGAGGTTCTAGAACAGGCAAACCAATGTGTGGGGCCCCAAGTCAGGATGGCGGGCAGTCTCCTCTGGAAAGCGTTGGCTGGGAGGAGGCTCGGGCCTTCCAGGGGCTGACACATTCTGTGTCTTAGACTGCGTGATGGTCTCATGAGAATATAGCTTGCCAAAACCAGTTGGGTTGTGCCACGAACACTACCTAACATCACCGAATGGGACACTTGAACACAGCTGATGTGGTGCATTTTGTGTGAAGTGGATTTTAGCACAATCCAAGAAATTGAGTTTCTATGTCTTGGAAAAGCAAAGTGTCAGTCTTTCCTCTGCTTTCACGCCACAGAGGTTATCATGGGAGACTCCTGTGACCCTGAGAATTGTGGGCCTTCTCCCCACCGGCCAGCAGACTGGCACCTCTGCAGCCGTGGACAGGCCCCAGCCGGCGCCCTCTAGTCCCTATTGGTGCTGACACTGTCTACCTGGAGGTGGCCTCAGATCCCACAGATCCAGGGCTCAGTCCCCAAGACTGCCCCCGACACTTGGGATACCAGTCACACGCTCAGGTTGTCTATCTGTGCTTCTGACTCAAATTGGGGTTCGCATGACCTTTTCTTCAGGTTTTTGCTTGAGGGCTCAGGGAACGTGGGGACCAATTAATGTTCCCTGGTTTGTTGCAAAGGGCATCACACAGGATTCAGATGCAGAGATGCAGAGGGGGAGGAGGGGAGAAGGGCGGAGCTTCCATGTCCTCCCTGTGGGCACCACCCTCCTGGGTCCAGCACAGGCCCAGCCAGCCGGGAGCTCTGGCTTTGTGCAGTTTCCTTCCACCAGGGTACAGGGCAGGAGCCCTCAGGAACCAGGAGGGTCGTATGACCTGCTATCAGACAAGTAGGTCAGGGAATCTCCTTACAGCCAGCCAAAGACGCGGGGGAGAGAGTTTCTATGACCTGCCTTGGGTAGGGAGTTACAAGCCAGGGACTGTGGTCAAAAGTATAAATAAACAAACAAATAAATAAATAAAATAAAATCACATAATACCACAGTTGTCTTTTTTTTTTTTTTTTGTACTGAGAATTGAACTCAGGGGCACTCGACCACTGAGCCACATCCCCAGCCCTATTTTGTGCTTTATGTAGAGATAGGGTCTCACTGAGCTGCTTAGCGCCTCGTCATTGCTGAGGCTGGCTTTGAACTCGCGATTCTCCTGTCTCAGCCTCCCTAAGTGCTGGGATTACAGGTGTGGCCACTGCGCCCGACTCACCGTTGTCTATTAAGATTTGTGGGCTTCACTGGTGGAAATTGCACTCCAGCGGAAAATTTTATCATCAGCATTTTACAGGAGCCATTTATTTGTTTATTTATTTATTGAAGTGATGGGGATTGAACTCAGGGGCCTTCTACCCCTGCGCTACCACCCAACACTTTTTATTTTTTATTTTGAGATAGGGTCTTGCTAAATTGCCAAGACTGGCCTTGAACAGAATACTGGTAGAGTAGAGGAAGAGAGGAGGGAAAGGAAAGGGAAGGTACTAGGGAACAATATTGATTATATTGTTAAATGGTGTGGGTATACAGATATGTAACAATGAACCCCACTATTAGGTATAATTATCCTCCATTCTCCAGGAGATTTTAAAACATTCTTTAAAAATACAGCCTGTAATCCCAGCGGCTCGGGAGGCTGAGGCAGGAGGAGCGTGAGTTCAAAGCCAGCCTCAGCAATGGCAAGGCGCTAATCAACTCAGTGAGACCCTGTCTCTACATAAAACACAAAATAGGGCTGGGGATGTGGCTCAGTGGTTGAGTGCCCCTGAGTTCAATCCCCAGTACCAAAAAAAAAAAAAAAAAAAAGTACAGCTTTCAGTGCTACCGGGTTTCCCATCTATGGATGAAACGTACTTCACTCTCTCCCCAGAATTGTGAGAGCCATTGCCCCATGGTTAAGACACTGATTTAAGAAGCAGAGAATATACTGGAAGGTTCTTGGGAAGGGTCTTCACAGGTCCTGGAAGGCTGGGGAGTCTGGTATGGAAAGAAGGAGGAACTATAAAAGGTGAGAAGCAGCCCTAGGGCCTAGGTTCTCCCAGGAATAAGCTGCTCTAGGGTTCACTGTGACCACTACTGACATTGTGGAAGTCACCACCGGAGACAGTGCCACTGTAGATGCTGTAGATATGGCTGCTGGGAGGAGCTCCCCGGGGGCCTGATTCCCTGGCAGAAATCCCTTGGCCTGAGCCTGAGAGGCTGGGAATGCAGGAAAGGTGCCGGGTCCCCACCCCGCCAAGCCACACCATGGGAAATTCCACAGGTCAGAAAGGACCCAGGACACCAGGCCGATGCTCCTGGACACCGATGACAAAGTAACCGATGCTCCTGCCCAAGAAAATGCCCTAGTGTACCCATGAGAGCAGCTGGCATGTGCTGAGTGCCCACTGGTACCAGGCCCCCTGGGCCAGGCGGGGTCCATGTGGCTGGCAGCAGAGCCCTGGAGCTCGTCCTGTGGGGTGGGCCCCAGCACTGCTCTTGTTTTGCAGACAGGAGGCAGGCAGGAGGAGCTGGCGATCTGCCCAGGACCACGTGGTTGGGGAAGACGCACATGCCAGTCTGTGCAGGACATTCACAGACCTCGCAGGGTCATTTCCTTTCCTCCACGGTTGCCATCATTGCAGGGCCTGGAAGCCTGAGAGCCACACTTCCCAGCATCCCCTGCAGCAGGGTTCTGGGCAGTGCCTGTCCATCACAGGCATCTTCCTGCCATCTGGAAGGCTGAGGGAGGCAGGGGTGGCAGGCAGGTGGGGACTTTGCTAGAGGCGGCACTTGGACAGTGACTTCTGGTGCCGAGTTCTGCAATGTCACCGGTCCTGACTTGGGGAGGACAGGCGCGGCTGCCCTGCCATCGCTCCCCTTTTGTAAGCCCCGAATCCTCTGTGATTCTTCCCTTTCTTCTTGGCATCCCATTTTCCCAGCTGAACCTGGATGAGCTGGAACCTAGCTAAGGGAGGCAGGAAAGGAAGCTAGCTGGCGGGAGGCTCTAGGACAGAAACCCTGGGGCTCAAACCCAGTCCCCGGCAGCACCTTGGGCCTCGGGATCCTTTTTGCCGGGGGCCACTTACTGTGTCCTCATTTCATTTCCTCTTTTAGAACAGGCAGAGAGCTGGCTGCCCTCACAGGGGTGTGCTGAGAATTCAAGACCAGGCCTGGGAAGGGCAAGCGCCCTGCTGTGCCTGGGGAGCTCTGGGTGCCACTGCCATTCCCACATAGCAGAAGAGGAAAGCAAGCCCCCCAGGTGATGTCCTTGCTGTGAATTATACAGCGGGAGCGGGTGGAGGGGTGAGAATTCAAGCCCAGGAGTGGGAGGCTTCTGCTGTGTCCCCTCCTGCTGGGCCTCAGGGCTGGGGCATCCAGCTGTGGTCAGCATCCAGGGAAGGCTGAGGACAAGTCCAAGGTCAGCCTGCCTTCATGGGGCTCCTTTCAGCCCCATTGACATCGAGGCCTTTGAGGCCATGTGACCTGACCTCGTGGCTGGGATCTCAGGGCTGTGACCCAGAATCCAGAACACTGCCTGGCATGGTGTGGAGTGCCACAGACAGAGCCCGCTTTCCCTCCTCGCTGGCAGCAAGGGAGTCAGCCTGCCGGAGAGACTTGGGTTCTTGTGCCAGTTGGCCCCTGCCTGACACATGCCTGCGGGTCCTCGGTTTCCCTCTCTGTAGTGCTTGGCTACAGAGGCAGGTCCAGAAGGTTCCCTGGGGCTGGATGAAACAGGATTTTCCAGGTCACTGCTCTCAGGGCTCAGCCTCTGGGGCTGTGGAAACCCAGGGAAGGTACAGTTTAGTGCCAGGGGATGGGCTGGAAGGCCAGTTAGGGACAGTGCATTCCATGAGGGTCCACTGTGCTCCCTGGGCAAAGGCTATGCTGCTGGCGGGTCCGAGAGGCTGCGGGCCCCCTCCTCCGACCCAGGCCACATCCAGGGCCCCACACGGGGCACACTCAGCTTATTTCCAGATCCTTCTCTGTGGGGACTCCTTGGGCAAGAAGGGGTCCTGGGCATGGGTCTGGGTGCAGCCCTTTGCCCAGCATGGCCTCCTGGGCCACTTTCCTCCCTGGAGGGATGGGGAGTGACTGGCCCAGGGCTCTCGTGGCTGGTGGCCCTGAGGTTTTGACTTCAGGGTGACCTGGGTCCTAGCAGGTTATGCAGATGAGAGGTAGGGGAGCAGGGGACTTCCTTCTTCAGTGAGAAGGCCCCTTCCTCACCAGCATGCCACCTGGCTAGCCACCTGGGGCCAAATGCAGGTGGGCCCAAAAGACTCATGTGACTGAGGAACTTGGGGCTGAGCGGAGGGAAGTGGGATACAAGTGGGGTGCCAGGGAGGTGGGAGTGACATCCAAAGACCTGAGGGTAAGAGGTCCCTGCTCAGGTTGTGGGGTGCGAGGGAGGCCTTAGGCAGAGAGAGAGGCAGGGGCAAAGCCCTGCCCACCATACTTCAAGTCATAGTCCACCAGGGCCTCCCAGAGGGTGTGTGGTAGAGCCTGCAGGCTGGGTGACACTGGACAATGTCCTGCTGTGCCACTCTGTCTCAGCCTGTGAGGAACAGTGACAAGAAGCCCTGCCTTGCTGGCTTCAGTGTCTCCAAAGACCCAAAAGAGGCTCTTGTGAGTTTGAGCCAGGTTCAGTCTAAGGTAGGAGGAGCCCACTCAGGACACTTAGAGGAGGAAAGTCCCACCACCCAGGTCCCTGTGGTGGTTCCAGGAGCCACAGGAGTTGAACATCAGCCCCTCTGGTGAGTGGCTGCAGCTACATAAACAGTCATCACTTGTCAACAGCAGTGGCCTCCTGTTGGCCAGGCCGCCCACTGACTCATGGCCTGGGCACCAACCTGCCGCGCAGGCATGGGACAGGGACTCTGGGTCAGGCAGGGTGGGGCGGGGGCTGCCCTGGGTCCAATCCTGGTCTATCTCAGTCTCCCTCCATGTGTGACTCCAGGCAGGCCCAGCCCCTGCCTAGGCACAGAGAGAGGCCAGGGCGCGCGCGCTTTCTCCCTCTCCCTCTCCCCCTCCCTCTCCCCCTCCCCCTCCCTATCCCTCTCTTCCCCTCCCTCTCCCTCTCCCTCTCCCTCTTTCTCTCCCCTCCCTGGGTGTGTCTGGTCTGTAGCTGGTGCTGGGAGCTGCAGGGGAAGGGGGACAGCTTTGGAGTTAGATTCTCAACGCTCGATCGGCTGTGGGTCCTTCTGCTGTTTCACTTGTCTTTGCCCTTTGCAGAGGGGGATACTGCTGTGCTCTTCCTGTTACAGACTGCAAACTGAGGCTTCATTGGCAAAGCCACTAAGCTAGGGACTAGCCGGGACAGGATTGCCCAGGAGAGGCCTGAACAGGTCCTTTTGCTGTCTTCTGGGCCCCGGCTCTGCTCCCCCAACCATCTCCTTAACTACATTGCCACCCTGAGCTGCTCAGCCTCTCCAGAGGTGGCCTGTCCTTCCCTGTCTCCAGGACTTTGCACATGTACACTGCCACTGCCCTTTGGGTTTCTGAACTCCTATCCATCCTTTTTAAAGGATGCATCCAGCACCCCTTTTAAAAATGGATGCATTATAATTATATGTATTAGTGGGTTTCATTGTTACATATTTGTACATGCACAAAATTTAACAATATAATTTGGTTGATATTGTTCCCCAGTACCACCCCTTTCCTGTCTCTCCTCCTTCGTCCTCATCCTCTTCCTCTACTAGTATACTGATTTAGTTCTTTTAGATAAATACCAAGGAGTGGGACAGCTGAGTCATATGATGGCTCCATTCCTAGTCTTTTTTTTTTTTTTTGGGTACTGGGGATTTAACCCAGGGGTGCTTTATCACTGAGCACGTCCCCAGCCCATTTTATTTTTTATTTTCAAATAGCCTCTCCCTAAGTTGCTTAGGGTGGCTTTGAACTCACCATCCTCCTGCCTCAGCCTCCCAAGCGGCTGGGAGTACAGGCGTGCACTACTCCACCTGGCTGCCATTCCTAGCCTTTTAAGGAATCTCCATATGGATTTCCAAAGTGGTTGCACTAATCTGTAGTCTCACCAACAATGTACAAGTGTACCTTTTCCCTACATCCTTGCCAGAACTTATTGTTGGTATTTTTTTTTTTTTTTTTTTTTTTTGCTAAAGGGGATTGAACCCAGGGCCACTTAACCACTGAACCATATCCCCAGCCCTTTTTTGTATTTCATTTAGAGACAGCCGAGTTGCTTAGGGCCTCACTAATTTGCTGAGGCTGGCTCTGAACTTGCAGTCCTCCTGCCTCAGCCTCCTGAGCCACTGGAATTTTTTTTTTAATATTTTTAATTGTAGATGGACACAATACCTTTATTTTATTTATTTATTTTTCGAACCCAGGGCCTCATACGTGCTAGGCAAGTGCTCTACTACTGTGCTACAACCCCAGCCCCAGCCACTGGGGTTTTGTTGGTGTTGCTGGTGATTGCCATGCTCACTGGAGTGAGATGGAACCTGTGTGCTTTTGATTTGCATGTCCCTCAGGACCCTTCTGAGTCTCCGCTCCAGTGAAGCCTGTGTGGGTTCCTCAGCAGAAACCGGGCACCCTCTGGATTCCACGGCCCTTCCCCACACCTCTGTCACGGCTGTCCGCATGCCTTGCTGATATCTCCTTGTGTCTGGAGGAGGGCTGGGTTTGGATCACCCCTGCAGCCCTGTGCCCTTTGAGTGCCTGGCACCTGTTTAGCACCTGAATAGGGAAGGCTGTCAAGGGAGCAGGTAAGTCCAGAGAGCCCTGTGGAATGGAAGAGGGGCAGGGGCGGGGCAGCATTCCTCTGGTGCTTGGCTGGCACAGTCATGGCTGTGGGAGGAACTGAGTGGTGACAGTGGGGACCCGCTCCAGCAGTGGACGTGCTAAAGCTGGGCTGGAGGTTGTGAGCTTGAGCAGGTGCCACTGGACGGGCAGCGGGCAGAGGCAGACCGACAAGCTGTGAAGTGTCTGGTGCCTGGCACAGTCTGAGGTGCGACCCAGGGCTACCAGCTGACACATGGCCGCCGACTCAGGTGCCAGCCCCTGCCAAGGGTTTAACAGGCACTCCCTCATTTGATCCTCAGCAACCACCAAGTCCAGCTTGGGATGCCATCCTACTCCTGTTTACAAGTGAGAAAACTCAGAGAAGGGCAGGGCTTTGCTTGGCTTGTGAGCCCCAGCATGAACAGGTACCACCTAACCAGGTGCCCCACCTGCCCAGGCACCCTGGCCTTGACCCCAGGCTGAACGTTCCTGGGCCTGCCCTGGCCCACTCCCAGGCTGGCAGGCCCCAGCCTTCTGCTCACGCTCCTGCCCCAGAAGGAAAATGTCTTAGCCGGCAAGAGGGCACAGAAGGGTTCCTTTAGGAGACAGCTGCCCTGGGAAGGCGGCCCTTCCCAGCCGCGTGGAGGTTTCTAGTGTCCCCAGTCGCTTCCCGTCAGGGTTGGAGGTCTGGAGCAGCACGCATCCGAGAGGGGGCAGCTAGGTCCCTTGCAGGTGGCTTCTGAGTCACCAACGCCGCTTCCCATTCAAGCAACTCTAACCTTCCAACACCGGCGCGGGGTGAGAGAGCCCCGCTGGGTCCCTGGGGTGACACTGACTCTCGGAGGCCGACATCAGGCACGTCCTAACCACACGCAGCCAGTCCTCGGCCTCCGGAGCACATGGCGTCGGGTCGCTGTCACAATCGCGAGTCCAGCAGCTCGACCGCAGGAGGACACCTTGATCTGCCTGCGGCCCCCGGGCTGCTGGCCGCCGATTGGCTGCTCGCAGATAAGGAGGGTCGGTCCCCGGCCGCCGGCGCCGCCCCGCTGCCCAGGCTCGCAGCGGCGCCCGGCTTATCTGCACCCGACCTCTGCACACGGTCCCCGCCGCCCTCGCTGCGCGGAAAGCGGGTGAAGAGCGGCGACTCCTGTCGTCGCTCAAGGGAACTCTCACGGCGACACCCGGAACGGCCTTTCACGGCTCTGCAGGGCGGCTCCAGCAGAGCCGGACCTGGCCCGAGGCCGCGGGGCGCGGCGCGTCGCCGGGTTCTGTCCACACGATGTCCAGGCGCGCCTCCCGCGCTTGTCGCCCACAGACCCAGCTCGTCCGGCTGCCGGTCGCGGCGTGGCCCCCGCAGGCCCTTGGTGAGGGTCGTCTGCGTCAGACCACAGTCCTCTCCCAGAACTGCGACCTCCCTATGGCCAGGCCGGCTTCTCCAGGTCGGGTCCAGGACCTGCTGTCCCTAGACAAGGCAGCTTCTCCCAAACCCCAGAGCCCGCCCTCTGCTGGCTCCGCCCTCTCCATTTGAGGGTCCAATGACCGCTGGGCGGTCCCCTAACCACAGAGCCCCTCCTGGCTTCCTGCATCCGCCTTCGCCAGCGGCCCACTCGGCTCGCAGACTCATCTTTCCTTCCTTACCCCGAGTGCATGCACAGCTCGCGTCCAACCCCTCTCCTGCCAACCTGAACTATACCTCCACCCCGCCATCTCCTGCGACCAACCTGGCCTGAGAGGACCACGTTTGTGCAGAGGATGCTGCTGCCGACCTGCCCCCCACCCACTAAGGCAACCCGGACACTGGCTGGTACTGCAGTGTGATGAGTAATTATTTCTTTAATGAATTATGCTGAGTTTCTATAGTCGGCTTGCTTTCCCATTCTCGATTTCACATCTCCCTCGTGTCGCCCAAACCCCACATCTGATGCTCAGATGGCCTTGCCTCCTGCTTCCAGAGAGGACGGGACGCTTGCCAACGCTGGCGCTCGGCGGGCCCCTCCCTCACACCCAAATGCCTTTTTCCCTCCCGCCCCCAGTGACTCCTCACTCGTTTCTCAGGGGCTCGCCACCCCGCGGAACATCTGTCTCCAGGGTTAAACTTGCTTTTCCTTTTTCTCTCAGCTGTCATCCCCTCTCCTCCACTGTCCCCAGCCCGCCTGGCTTCTCAAGTCCTGCCCGGCTGTGCCCTCCAAGGCCCCCAAGGTTCAGTGGCCTCAGCACAACCTTCCCTGCTGCCCTGTGTGGAGGTACCAGTTTCCCTCACCCTCCTGTGGCTTGAATTCAAATCCTGCCTCCCTGACCCCAAATGCCTAACAGGTGCTCAAAACGTACTGGAGAAAGGCCACCAACTCCTGTCCCCTGCTGGGGGTGGTGGCGCACTCCTATGATACCAGCAACTCAAGAAGCTGAGGCGGGAGGGTTTACAAGTTCCACGCCAGCATGGACAACTTAGCCAGACCCTGTCAAAAAAGTGGCTCAGTGGTAGACCACCACCGAGTTCCACCCCCAGTACTGCAAGAGAAACAAGAAGGGCCAGCCCTCTGGGGTACCTAAGCAGAGTGAAGCACTGCCTCGCCTTAGCAGACCACTCAACAGGGTGGGGACTCCCCCCAAGGATGGTCGCAGTCTAGGGCAGCTTAGCAGGAAAACATCCAGTGAGGCCCAGGATCTGGCAACAGCACTGTTCCAGAACATGACCAGCCATCTCTATGGACCTGCAAGGTCTTCTGTCCAGATGGGCAGCTTCCCAGCTGCTCTGTGAACACTTGTGAGCTTACTGCCCCGGGAGGATGTGAGTGGCAGGGTCGCGGGAGGAAGGCAGCGTGGGCAGCATCTCTCTTCCCTGGTTCATCTGCCACTTCCTGCCAACCCTGCTGCTCTTTCTGAAGAGTGCAGATTCACCTGTGCTCCAGCTCCTCCACCAACCAGAGCAGCACTCCAGTGCTCCAGGGCATGGAGGGTGCTGGAAACAGCCTCCTGCCCTTCCCTTGCAGGCTAGGGTCATGCGCACCATCATCCTGGGGCTACAGAAGTACCCAAGGGTGGCCGCTTCTTGGCACCTTGGTTTTTTTCTCTCTCTCGTGGCAGAGCACTTGACAGGGTGTATGTTAGTAACAGGAATCTGGTATTTGAGAAACAAGTCACACAAGGGTTCTGGGCAGAAAGCTGCGAGCTGGCTCCACTAGCTACTGGGAAGCAGACCTGAGCCTGTGAGCGCTTGACAGACAGGCCACGTCACAGCCTTTTTCCAGATGGGGCACCCAGGCTCGGGTGAATCTTCCTGTCAACCAGCAAATGAATGTTTTTTGGCACCAGGGACTGAACTCAGGGGCACTCGACCACTGAGCCACATCCCCAGCCCTATTTTGTGTTTTTTATGTAGAGACAGGGTCTCACTGAGTTGCTTAGCACCTCGCCATTGCTGAGGCTGGATTTGAACTCGCGATTCTCCTGTCTCAGCCTCCCAAAGTGCTGGGATTACAAGTGTGAGCCACCACGCCCGGCTTCCAGCAAATGAATGCTGTGCTTGCCTGGTCTGCGCTGCTCACCCTGCCATCAGGGCTGGAGGGCATTCCCTCTAGACCTTGACTGGTGACAGGACCAGGTACACCCGACTTCTGACCCAGAATGGAGCCAGGTGCCAGGAAAGAAGTCTATACCCGGGCAGCTTGGTCCCCGCTGCGCAGGTGTTGCTGAGCTGGCCAAACTCGGGGTTCCTGATTCCTGTGCCAGTCCTATTTCAAGCAGGTTTTGCAACCGTCAATGGGAAAAAAGGGACCCAGGCCAGTTCGAGATCTGCTATTCTAGTACATAGAGGGCAAAGGCCATCAGGAGCTCATAGGAACTGGGTTACAAAAGCCCTCAAATGTCACTTTGCTCCATTTAGAGGGCAGAGAGTCCCCAGGCTAGGAAGCTTCACAGGCTGGAACCAGTCTCCCTGCCGGGATGGGCTGCTTGCCCTCCTCCTCCTGTGAGCAGCACAGGCAAGGGTGCACTCCTGGTCCACTCTGCTCACAGGAGCACTTCATGGAAGTCCCCGCTCTGACCTCTTCTCAGATACAGTGAACACCGGCCACATTGTTTTAATTTCCGAATTTATTAAAATGATTAACCTCAATACTGCAAGTGCATGTACAAAATATCTGTAAAAAATGTTTTTAATGAAACGTTAAAGAACTTACCTCAAATGCTGAAAAAGTCCTTTTTCATTCTTTCAGTACAAGGAATACATTGTATCTCAAAAGTATTACAACTCAGCAAAACAATTTAAAACAGTAATTTGAAAAATGATTGAAAATTGAATACTTTACATATATTTCTATGATCATTTCCTAATTCTTACAATGCCAAAAAATTTTACCAATCATTGCATAAGCTCAAGCTAAAAGTTTTATTGAATGTAACCTCTTCCAAACTGGTCAAGGGTGTGTGGCTTTCATCTCCCACACAGTGACGTTCCACAGCAGGCTGAGAACAGTCCCGAGGCCCCTACCTTTAAAAACGGAAATTAGGGCGCCCTAGAAGGCATCCCAGCGACCGCTGAGTGCTTGTGCATACCGACTCCTGAGAAGCAGTGACTGTCACCAAATGTCACTGCTCTGAGACCCACGGGGAGGTCAGCCTCAAAAGATGAGGCCATAATAAAATTAAAACAAACATCACAAATAAGTTACTAAAATTAAGCTTCAAAGTGGAGAAAAATGGGAAATGTGTTATTTTGCTACGTTTTCCTTAAGACTGAAATTCCTGAAATGGCTATTGTTGGTATTCAAAAAAACCATTGAGGTTTACTCTCTGAACCTCTTCAAAATACCCCAAGCAAAGGTGGGAACGAGGCAACCCACTGCCCCGCCTGCTCTAGAGAGCCCGTCTTCATCCTCCTGTGTGTGGTCCTGGCCTCACACTTCCGTGCAGGGGCCCCATGAGGACTGGACGGTGCCTGGGGACAAGAGCTCAGGGCCACGTGGGGCTGCTCTGTCTCAAGAGCTGCAGCGAGAAGGCGCGTGTGTGTGTGTGGGGGGGTCCATGCCTGCTTCCAAATCAATACCTGAGGATCCACCTGCACGTGAGGAGCAAGGTCGGGACTGCACAGGACAAGCCGGGGCTCCAGGGGCAGCGGGAGCAAAGGCCTCTCAGACTCCCACACTTTCTATCTGCAACCTACTGGCACTAGTTTTGAGGAGCTTAATTTAAATGTCCTCCAAACGTGGAAAGTGGTGGGCATCAAATAGAAATAGCAGTGAAGCACTGAGGTTTTCTCCATTGGACTTTTTGTTACCTGCAGATCCCTTTGAATATTTTAAGACATGGGCTACTTCTCTACAGACACTATAAGAATCTCCTAAGTTGATTTTTCTTGTCTGAAAGCACATGTACACATTTCCCAGGAAACAGACTTGCTGGTGTTAAACACCTGCTATAGACTTATATTCCCAAATTCTTTGATTTCTAAAATAATCCAGAGAAATGAAAGAGCCTGGTATTAATCAAAGTAATAACCAAAAATTTGCGGGCTGGGGATATAGGTCAGTTGGTAGAGTGCCTGCCTCACATGCACAAGGCCCTGGGTTCAATCCCCAGCACCACCACCAAAAAAAAAAAAAAAAAAAAAAAAAAATTTGCTCATTAAGTTACTTAAAATTAATTTCTCTTCTCAAAGTGCTTCAAAAAAACAAATTAAATCTGACTCCTTTTTGATTAAATGATAATCAAAAATCTTTGATACTTTAATAATAAACTAACAACATAAGCTGAGAACTCCCACTGAGGCAGTGCTTAAAACTATATATTTATAATTTCCTATTTTATTGGCATGAATATTTCTAAACTTAAAAACCTTCCTGGTAAGTTCTTTTAATTTCTTATGACAAAAATTTCTCACAACACACAAATATTTACAACATATACATTGTTTTCAGCTCTTTACATTGAATTCCAAAGACAAACATCTTTATAGGTTACCACAGAACAAAAGCTGTGACTCATGTTTTTATTTCATAAACTATTATAAGTTAAAGTGAATAGATTTTTTAATATTCCTTGTAGCATTTTACAAGTGCAACAGAAAACTTGAAGAACCAAATTAAGATAGCTGTAGTTCATCAGGTATCGCCGCTCGTTGCCATCGCATGTTCACAGCAGAGTTTTGAAAAAATAAGCACCAATCATTCTTGCAAAGAACAATTTTATCTAAAAGGATTGAAAAGTGTTAAATACAAGGTCTTTAATTTACATGACAAGCAATAAATACGCTGTTCTGAACCTCATCCTGCACGCTGCTAACCGCGTACATACAGTGTACTGAACGAGCCGTCTCGCGTGTGATGGTATTTTTTTGTTTTCTAAAGAAACCAATTTGACTCCCGATCGGTGGTTTGCTATGTTAACAGAGGCCACACACAGTACACCTGGGCCAGCAAACAGTGTGAAACTGACAGAACTCCAAGGGGGAAACATCTAGCAAATATAAATCAAAAAAGCCAAAGATCATTGCTGGTGATATTAGCATATACTTCAAAACCTTAATATGCTGCTACTATGATTTGTTTTAAATTATTGTTTAGTCATATATTAAAGAGCCAGCTGATGCTCTTAAAAGTTAAAAAAAAAAATTGTGTAGCCACATTATTGTCTCAACGTCCCATGTGGAAAGTTGCTCTCACTGTACAATTTTGCTGGAGCCTTTATTTTACAATAGGGCTTCACCTCTAATTCAGAATTGCACATAAGAAGGCTATTTAAAAAGTACGATAAAAATTTGCACAAATCAGACTTAGGAAGAGTCAGTATGCTGTACACTTTCTACAATATTATGCTGATAAGTGAAGAGACGGTAGAAGGTGCTGCCACTAAAATGGTTCAGTTGAGGAATAATTGACTGGAATTTTTTTATTTCTTTAAAGTAGTTATCCCAGGTCAAATTAAGACCAAGAGCTTATGCGTTAAGCCTTAGAGACTGATCTTCTCTTCTCCTTGAAGAAATGTCAATATCTATAGAGTCTTTCCCGACTATCAGCCTCAACCGCTTAGCCGGAGGAAGAGGAATAAAATCGTCTTCAAAGTCATCGTCATAGTCGTCCTCCTCGTCATCTCCCTCTGAGGAGGAGGAATCATCTGTACTTTCCTCCTCATACTGACTGTAGTCATCCACTTCCATCTGGGACTCCAGGAGAGAGAGAGGATCGCTACAGCACACCCCATTTTCATGAAGCCCCTCTGCATAGGGCCCCCTACTTTCCTCATCCCGTTTTAGCTGGATTTTTAATTTTGTAGAACTACTGCCTGATCCTGAGTTAAATCCATTATTAAGCTTTGCTACATAGAGATTATTATCATTTTCATGGTCTTTACTTAACTTGATGCTTATTTTGGAAGAATTCATCCCGTCATTCTCTTGGTCAGTTGTCTTGCTGCTGCTGTCATGGCGCCTACGGAGAGTCAATTTGGGAATCCCAGAGTTATTTTCCAGGATTAGCTGGGCATCATACCTTGTGATTCGCCGCTTCTTTTTGCTTTTAGCAGTTCTAAAGCCGTCCTTCGCCCTGAAGCTGTCTGACGTGACGATGGAGCACCCGACAGGCGAGGAAGTGCAGTCTGTGTAGCTCACGGGCACTCCTGCCACGCCACTGGGCTCGCCCTGGTCAGAGTGCGGTGCCATCAAATCTGGCACAGTGCTGTCCTGTCCAGGGCAGTCGTGCACTGGGGTGGACTCTGCTATGTTTGCCAACTGCTTCACAAGTTTTCCTTGTCGAGATTTCTTTCTGGACATGCTGGGGTCACTCTTGTGACCCTGCGCTTCCCCGTTCTGTGCAGTCTCACTAGCCAGTTCTTCCTGCACGTCGGGGGCCGGCTGCTCACCACTGTCCAGGCAAGGTTCCACCGCACCATTACAGCCATCCAGCGTATTTGGTTCTAGCTTGATGTCCGAGGCCTCCGGCGGGTTCGCCCTGGTCCTCGCCGAGCGCCTGGTTGTGTAGGTGCAGGGCGAGCTGTCACCCTGCGAGTGAGCACCTCTCCCAGGATTCCGCCTGTGTTCTCTGGCCGCGTGTCTAGTCAAGCACCCACCGGCAGCTGCAGCTTGGACTGGTCCCTCCAGCTCCTCATCTTTTCTAATGGGCAAATTCTTATATAGGACCACTTTAGGCTCTTTAAGTACTAAGTTTCCCATCTCGAGCTTTCTTGAACTATTCTTCTGCTCTAGCCGCTTGCAGTGATTCCTTAGCTTTATCTTTGAGAGTAAAGGCTTTGCAGGCTTTTTCAGTTTCTTTGGTACCCTGGAATTGTTCGTGTGAGTTAGCTTAGATGAGGTAGAGTTGGAGGAGGCGGGAATTCTGGACATGGACTGCCTGGTTAACGTTCTGCTCTTGCTGTTCTTTTTTACACCAACTGAAGATTTTCGGTTAGAAGCTGTAAGGTTTAAAAAAAAAAAGGATGAAAAACAGCTGGGTAACACAGTAGTGCTCAACCAAACATTGCCCCAAACCAGACCATCAGCTACAAAATATTTCCATCACACACACGTGGAAAACAGACCCCGGCTGATTCTGCCAGTATGTGAGCTTTCCCTATGCTGCCTTCGAGTTCTCTTCTGAATTGAGGGAGCATCTGCTCATGTTCCAGGCAAGTGATTTTATGGATGAAGAGCTCTCAGCACAGAGGACTCAGGCTTCACTCTAAGCTTCTCCTTCATCCGTGGAGACGCTCATCCAAACTAAGTATTTCTTCTCCTCATTTAGTACTTTCTTTTTTGCGGTACTGGGGAGGTGACCTACAACCCCAGTCTTCTATTTTTTTATTTTGAAACAGGGTCTTGCTAAGTTGTTGAGGCTAGCCTTGAACTTGAGATCCTCCTGCCTCAGCCTCGTGAGTTGTTGGGATTAAGGCGTGTGCTACCATGCCCAATATCGATTTAGTATTTTCTCACACAAAAGATTTGAAGAAAAGGTAAGTAAGAATTATAGTTTTCTTTCACAAATTCTTCTTGAAATCATTTAAAGTATGCTTCTAAAATATATTACTCATTTACCAAAGTACACCACTTGGCCAGTAATACAGAAGAGAACTATATTACTATTGGGCTCTAAGAGAAAAATTCTAACAAGATGGTTTCAAACAAGAGAAGTATATCCTAAGACTGTATATTCCCAGTAGACGTTCACCAGAACAGAGCTATACATTGATAGTCATTTGCTCGCTTCCGCTCTGCGAGGACAGGAGAGGCGAGGCTGGTGTGGCCTAGGGAGCTGCAGAACCAGGCGGCCCCATCCCTCCACTCCTGCCTGGTGCTGACTGGAAAGCCAACAGCAAGAAGCCAGCTGCTGCTGCCAGAAAGATGCACTCTGAAGACAAGGGAGGGTCCCTCTTTCACCTCAAGACAGAGACACAGAGAGGCTGTCCTGGAGGCGAGGCCACCGAGGACCAGGTGCCCACAGGCGGGCTTCCAGGAGGCCTGCCCCAGCACTCCGGCACCTGCACTCTCCTCTGTGGCCACTCTCCTTTCACTCACATTCTGGACTAGGATTCACAGGGTTTTCCATCAGCCACTGTTTCAGGTACTGAGTTCTCTCATCCTCCAGGAATAAAGCCTCTCCTGATGCAAACAACCCTTGGAAGATCACCTAGTGGAGAAGCCTTGACCAACCTCCACATCGCCAGGGAAGAAACCCCAACTGCGGGCGAGCTCAGCATGGAGGCCAAGCAAGGACCAGGCTCCTTCCCACGTACCCAGGGTGCCCAGGCAGCTGCCATCCCTTCTGGAAAGCTAAGCAACAAAGTCATCAGTAGTTTTTATCGAGAAAGGAGCAAAAATGCCTAATAAGCACTTCAAAATGATCCAATCTCCAAGGCTCTGTACCCAGGGTAGCTCATAAATGGCTTCAGGCTACCCAGACTAGAAGAATTCGCAGCAGTGAGATCTACTGACTGAACCAAGAATAGCTCATCTGTGTGGGCTGCTACTGAGGAGGCAGCTTATTTTTAGAATAGTAGGAGTAGTGGAGTTTAGATACTATTCAATTTGAGGATGTGTGATTCTTTTAAATCCAAGGATATTTATGGGAATTCTTTAGCAAAGAGGACAAGGTGGACTGAGTAGATGCGATGCCCACATAGACGCGTCAGTGTCCTGGTTGTTCCTAGGAAGGCCTGCACCTGCTTGACTTTCTCAGATGTGGCCATGAGGACCCTCTGCCTGTCTCATGTCTCTTCAAGACCTGTGGCCACGCTCAGTGGTTCCTAGGCTTGGGCACCTGCCACTCTCTACTCCACGGTTACACACCACGTCCTCACCAGCGCCTCTGCACTCTGGGTCCTGCTTCTCCAAGATAGCCTTTGCTAGCCAGACAGGGCCTGGTCATGAAAGCCAGGGCGCATTTCTCAGACCTGCCTTTCTTCATCTCTCTGAATGTGACACCAACTGCTCTCTCCTTCTCAGGAAGTCATCTCTTCCTGGCCACTGGAGTGCTCTCCTGGTTCCTCCTGTCTCTGGCACTTCTCCATCTGCCCAAGACCCTCGTTCTTCAGGTATCTGGCATCCAGCCCCCAACACCTCTCTCTCCAGATAACAAGAACCCGTCTGCCTGTGGCTGTTACCTTCCATGACAGTCCCCTCATACCTTCTCTAGCCCAGTTCTCTCCGAAAGGACAGACTCCAATAACCAAGTGCAGACCAAGGCTTTCTGTACGTCCCTTGCTGTGCCTGCATCCAGCTCACCACCAAACTCAGGCAGTTTCTCCGTCTGAGCTCGCCATCACATCACAGAACGACACACCACTTGCCCAGCTGCCCATGTGGGATGCTGGAGTCATCCTGGCTCTTCCTTCCCTCACCGCCTCATCCAGTCATCCAGCCATACTGTGGAGTCCACCCTGCAACGTCACGCAACCTGCGCCTCAACCTACACGCTCCCTGTCTCTCCTGCTGCTTTCCCAACAGCCCATTCTCCTCCATGTACCCAGAATGGTTTACTATCTCACGTCACTTTCAGGTTTAACCTCATGCCCTGAGAATCCAAATGCTAAAAGTCCAAAATGCTAAACTCTGGTCACAGACCTTCTTCTCACCTGCGACAGCCACGATGAGCAAGTCCTCCACCTGTGCAAGCACGTGGATGGAAGGCCCCTGCTGTGAGCAGGCTCCACAGGGCCAACTTCTCACTCTCTGCAGATCCTCAGCCTTGGCAGGGCCTCCTGCAGGAGTTTCTGTGACTTCCTCTCAGAACCTGGGGTGCCCTGTGCTGTCACAGCACCCAGGGCTTTGCTTACTCAGCACTCCACCTAATGCACTGGGTGACTCCCACCTTAAGGTGACTTTGAGTTGGGTTCTCCCAGTCCATCCTTCCTTCCAAGAAGTCTAGTGCTGGCAGCAGTGCCAGCCGCTGACAAATCACCTCTTGTGTTCCAGGCTGAGCACAAAACAGACTGCATTTGACGGCACACAGGACTTGAAGACTTCACTTAGGTATTTGTGTACTTATCAGTGTGTTCTTATTTGAAAAGCATTATCTCACTACAACCCCAGTCAAAAGGTGAGCTCATCAAGTCAAAGGCCAAAAATACAAATAAGCCAGGCAAGAGGAATGTGAGAGATGTGACCAAGATGCGAGTCCAGAGTCCTTCACTGTCCAAAAAGTCTCCTTGAGGGGGGTGGGAATTTCAATGACAGTAAGGCTAGAGGAGGAGGGCTGTCCACAACGACACACTGCAGGTCCGTCTTCTAAAGAGAATGTCAACAGGGCAAGGGTCCTGACATGAGCGGCGGGGAGGCGTACTCACGCTTGGTCACCCTTGCTTCTGTGCTGACTTATCCTGTGGGGCTTTCTTTCTCTAGTGGCCTTGAAATCTCCTAAATGCATAAGCCTGGACCGCAATTTTAGGTGGAGGTACGGACTCTTCCGCAATTACTATGTGCTAGGTGTTGTGCAAACAGGTCCCCCAGGACCCAAAGTGCTTGACATCACACTCCTGTGAAAGCCAAGCTCTCAGGGATGAGTAGCCTAAGGCCAGCCATCTACCAACTGGTGGGGGTGGGATCTGAACATATCTGGGTGAGATGCCACATGCCTGTAATCCTAGCAACTCTGAAGGCTGAAGCAGGAGGATCCCAAGCTCAAGGCCAGCATGGGTAGCTCAGGGAGACCGTCTCAAAACAAAACAAAAAGGGCTGGGGGTATAGCTCAGTGGTAGAGCACCCCTGGATTCAATCCTCAGTACCTCCCTCGCCCCCCAGAAAAGAGATGCTGAGTTCCTAATCAGTGTGCTGCCTACAGGTCTACCACAGAATTACTATGGTATCAATCCCAACTGATGGGCAAAGGACATGGCTATCACAGTAACTTCAAGGTGCCATCCAAATTATAAGGCAGTGTGGCATCCCCACAGCCAGATGGAAGAGCTACAGGATACCTGAGCTTTGCTGAGCACTCAGGCTGCTCTGGAAATGCACACCACCTGCAACACAAGATGCTACAAGGGCCACACTTAGTTCAGCATCTGCAGAGCCTGAGAACCCAGAAAACGCCCTAGGACTCAAAAGGCCACAGTCTCCATGACTTTGCTAAGCACAAGCAGTTCTTGCCAACCTGCTGGCCTTGGCTACCTGCAACAGTGCTGGAAAGAACGCGGAAGCAGCCCACAGGCTCGGTGCCAGGAGCAGGCAGCCCAATCTCCACGTCTGTGACAGCTGCTCCTTAGTTAAGATAAACTGATGCCACTGGCCACGTCTTCTGGGTCCTGTGCCTCACTGGTGACGTTGGCAGTGGCTGTGTCCACACCTTCAGGCATGCTCTTGAGAGCCATTGCATCCTGTATCACAGCACTAACTATGGGAAGCTCCCCAGGCAAGGCACAGAGGCCTGAAATACCAGAATACTCTATAACAACTGTCATTCAGACTTGTAGACTGAGTTTGTGAAAATGGATTTCTTCTTGTTTCCACTCCCAGATGCTAAAGCTGAAAGTCAAGCTGGAGCTCTGAAGACACCTTCCCAAAAAAGGACCTGCGTGGAAGGGAATAGTACTTTCTTCCAAATAGGCAGAAACGTTTCTTTGCACATGCTGTTCAAAGAAAAGACTTCCTCTATCAGCTGCTAAATCCTACACGAAGTGCAAGATAAAGATGGGCAGCCAGGCAGAGAAAAAGCATCCACACCTATGCGTACCAAACGCCCAGCTCCCTGTGAAGAGAGCTCTGGCAGTTCTGGCTCTTCTCCAGCCACAGTTTCAGGCTTCCTTTTTAAGGGTCTGGTTGAGACATAACACCGAAAGAATACAGCCTAAAGGAATACATGTAAGAACCAAAGAAATCCTTCTGTGTACATGATTGAAGGGACAGTTGCCTCAGAGATGGCTGAAGCCTGGGCTCCTTCAAGCACTGGACCACGTCTATCCACCCTCCTGTGCCCTCAAGTCAGCCACAACAGCTCTCAGGTTATTCCAAAGTCATGCTGCAGAAAGGCAACTTGGACAAGGCAAGCACCCCAGAATAAGCAGCCACTACTTAGGTTAGCTCAAAGACACTGTTCCCTCTAACTTGAGAAAATGGAGTGCCTAAGCTGCTCTGCATAGTTACTTGTGCACCTATCTTGGAGCTAAGGCACAAGCTCCCTGAGGGAAGGGCCTGGGTCTCATACATCCTTGTCTCTCTCCAAGAACTAGCAGGCTTTTAGTATATGTTTGGTTTAGTAATAAATATTTTCTAGATGGTTGTATATTAATACACTCAACACCTTCCAAAAACTATTCATACTTTTATCTTTTCAGCTAAGTGGTGTACTGAGTGCAGGATCTACACACTGGTAATAAGGTTCGTGCACAGAAGCAGATAGTCCCGCTCCTTGTAGGGCCATCCCTGCAGGAAGCTCTGTGGCTCTCTCCAGGTACGGATGGCAGCATGCACCCACGTGTTTTCATGTGAGGGTCTATAACATGGTGTCACAGGTCTCCAGTTTCACCAAGGAACCAGACTCAGAAAGCGAAGGTTCATTACGCTGCATTTATTTTTGAATCAACAGTCAACAGTGAATGATCAACTAACTCCTCTTTTTTGCTCACTTTGGACATTAACTAACAAGTCTGGACCAGAACTATACTATTACTTTTACACTAGAGGTCACACCTGGCCTCTGACTCCAAGCAGCAGGTAGATTCAGGAATCCATGGCAGTGACGTTCACCCCTTTCTTCAGGGTTTCCTGTAGGGGAGGGAGCAGCTGAGGCCTGGGAGAGCCTAAGATACCCGGCACCTCAGGGGGCTCCTAAGTGCTTGCAAGTCTCACTGACATTAAGACGCCAGCACAGGCAGATTCTGGGGACCAGCAAGTCAAACCTTTGTCAGAGACGAGGCCAGCCACAGAGCCCGCTGCTGTAGTGGTATCTAGAGAACACGGGTGCTACCAGACGACGACAGCAGTGTCCCGGTTCCAGCACTTCAGAGCTCGAAACGTCGTGCTGCCCTGTGCCTGTTCAGGTTTCCTTTTCTTCCTTTTTGTTTGTTCTTCATCCTCTTTTTCCAGTTTCCATCAGAGCTTGCCCCCAAGTACAACTGGTTTTCAAAGCTCGCTTCTTTCTCCTTCCAGCTCTCTTGCTACTTTCTGTGGTGGTAACCCCACATGCCACAACACGCCCACATCTGAGTGCTCCGCTAGCACGACTCTGAGTCTATTAACTGGTGGTTTGGTGAATTGAGTCAGTTCGCTTTGAAAAAGATAAGCGAGTATTAAAAAGGTGGAAGCTTTGAGGCCAGGAGTAGGAACTCCCAAGTCCATCACCTGCTCCTAACAGACTGCTGCACACTGGACACGTGTGAGCCTGTGTGACTCTACCCAGTCCCTTGTCTTCTCGCAGGGCCTAATGACACCAATAGGACAGAGTCACTAACACCTTGACAATGTTTTCCTCAAACACATGATGATCCTGGAACATATGATGAAGAATTCAATATCCAGTTACCAAGTATTCAAAGGAACAGTCTAGAGTACAGTACTGAATCTGGAGGTGGGCACAACTGGGCTTTGTGCTCAAACCATTTCTAGAACCTTGCAGGGCTGCTGAAGCTCATGAGTCCCAGTTTCTCTCAATATTTAGAAGTTCAAAACTATTGAAGCATGCTTTAGAAAGCAAACTGTGTGAAAATACTTTTTTAAAAAAAAGTTATCTTATCAAATCTCCCTTACTTACTTGCATGGTTTTTTTCCTGAGTGGTATCTGCATCAGTGTTAGAGCTGACAGATTGACTGTCTGAGTTTTTGCTGCTGTCACCTAACTTTTTAAGCCTATTTAAGCGTTTATCTGTTTCTCTGAGTCCATATTTGCTATTGATAACAGGAGCAGGCGCAGGCAGTCCCACTCTGGATTTGAAAGCACCAGTTCCCCGTCTGTAAGAGAAAACAGCACAAGTTCAGTGAACGCAGTACGTGCACTTACAGCAGGCCTGGCTGCCAAGCGCACCTGGCCACGTGGGCTCAGTGGGGTGAGCTGGTGAGGCTTTGACCCCCACTGGAAAAGTGCCAAGCACAGGACTCTCAGCAGGTAACTAATAATTAACATTAAAAACTCTATGCTTATCAGAACAAAATAACCTGTTGTGACTGTTGTCAATCAACTGTGAATTGCCTATGAAAATCTACTAGACTTCCATGTCCATTAAAAAAAAAGTAAATTCTTCAATTTAAAAAATGATTGTTTAAAACAGGTCTAAACTGTAGCCTAAAAAAACCAAACTGTTAATTTCACTTTGTTATGCACCATTTAGCACTACATTAACTGAACATTAGGAAACTTTTTTTTTTTTTAAATATTGTGTTTTTTAGTTTTTAGGTAGACACAATACCTTTATTTTTATTGTTATGTGGTGCTGAGGATCGAACCCAGTGCCTCACCTGCGCTAGGCAAGTGCTCTACCGCTGAGCCACAACCCCAGTCCATTAGGAAACTTTTTTTTAAAAAAATATTTATTTTTTAGTTGTAAGTGGACAGAATATCTTCATTTTATTTTTATGTGGTGCTGAGGATCGAACCCAGTGCCTCACGCATGCTAGGCGAGCACGCTACCACTGCGCCATAACCCCAGCCCCCATTAGGAAACTTTTAACAGCACAGAATTTCCATAAATTAAGTCACTACCTAGAACTTAAATGTTATATTCAAACAAATTATAACTAAAATTCTTTGTAAAAAGGTAAGGCCATTATTAGTGAAAATCTGTCTCTTGGAACAATAATAACTGTTAAGTAAATTCCCTTAAATTCTCAAATTAACATGAACAATCATAATTAAATTAATAAACTGTTACTAAATAAAAGACATTTAAAAGACTTGCTTTAATCAGTGGACACCCTTCCTTAACTACTTATATGACTTTTCTGCAGTAAATGCGGGTACTTGGTAGGAGTCTCCCCAGACTGCCTGCTGAGTCTGGTTTTTCAAATCTTTGCTTTAGTTAGTATATAAAAGGCAAGTCTCTACTCAGCTCTACTAAAAAGAGTAAATTATGAATTACCAAGGTTAAACAGAAGACTACATGTGGTATTAAAAATTAGAAATTTCTTTGGCCAAAATCATTTTGCCCTTTTGTGGCCTTAGCTTGTCAATGTAAAGTCATGTAATACAGCTTCTGAATTTGTGACAAAATTGTGTTGCCACATGCAGTGACACACACCTGTACTCGCAGCAACTCAGAAGGCTGAGGGAGGAGGATCACAAGTTTGAGGCCAGCTTCAGCAATATACTAAGGCCCTAAGGACTTAGCAAGACTCTGTCTCAAAAACATTAAAAAAGGGCTGGGGATGTGGCTCAGTGCTTAAGCAACAATTCCTGGTACCAAAAAAAAGGGAATGCCCTCTATCAAGTGAGCACTGAGCATTGCTGACTGTCCTCCCCAAGTCCCATGTGATCAATACACTTCTGTCAGAATTTGGACGAAGGAGAAATAACATTCCTCCCCCAAAGAAGTAGTGTGTTTTCCTTTTGCTAAGAGACAACATACATTTTATTTCCCTTCTTATCCCATCCCTAAATACTGGGGAACATGGATTTAAACCTAACAAAGTTAGCCAGGCGTAGTGGTGCAAGCCTGTAATCCCAGCACTTAGGGAGGCTGAGACAGGAGAATCGCGAGTTCAAAGCCAGCCTCAGCAACAGTGAGGTGCTAAGCAACTCAGTGAGAGCCTGTCTCTATGTAAAACACAGAATAGGACTGGGGATGTGGCTCAGTGGTCCAGTGCCCCCGAGTTCAATCCCCAGCACCTAAACAAATCAATCAATCAATCAATCAATCAATCTAACGAAGTTTTTTGGTGAGTAAAGGTTAGTATTCTTGTTTTCTTTGCTTTCTAAAATGGATTTTAAATTCTATTTTGACTAGTATATTGTAAAAACAACAACTAAAAATTGACCATGAAACTGCCTCCATTGTTTTTTCAAAAGTGGGATAGAAATCACTGTAAAAAGCTCCAGGAAGAGCAGCAACCAGGCACACTCTACTCTACCCATAGAATTCACGAGTGTAAGATCCCAAGGCTTAGTCCATAGCAACTGAGAAAGAAATTCTCTTCAGACACTCCATGATTTTGATTTTTTTTCCCCTAAACCATAACTTGTTAACATTTCTGGTTCATGTCTGGAAAGACAGGCCATATTTAAAGTACACTTAACACAAATGCTAGTAGGGCCATGAATTGCTAGAACCTTAGGGAAAGTACTCTGGCAGCGTGTATTAAAAAGAGGTAAACCCTTTCCCTGGCAGTCCCATGTGGGGAAGGAATCCAGCCTGTAGAAATAAGAGCAGCCATAAATAAGGATTTGGATTCCAGGGCATATAACAGTCAGGTGCAAGGAGGAACACCCATAATCCCAGGAACTTGGGAAGCTGAGGCAGGAGGATCTCAAGTTCCAGGGCAGCCTTCGCAACTTAGTGAGACCCTGTCTCAGAAAAAAAAATTAAAAAAGGGTTGGGGATGTAGCCCAATGTTAGAGTGCCTCAGGTTCAATCCCCAGTACCACACACCTAACCCAAACAAAGAGAATAAAGTATAACATAATAGCAATAAGAAGCAGTGTTGGGACTTTGGGAAATTGTTTTTTACAGTAAAACTTTCACATTCACTTGTATCTACAATCTTATTTCTTCTTTTTAACTTATGAAATTATACTTAGGCTTGCTGCAACAAGAACAGCAGTATTTGCATAAGGAAAAAAATTAAACACCAGTTTCAGCAATCACCTATGAGGAGTTACTGAATAAATTATGGAATGTTTATGGAAATATGCAGCTTTTTTAAAAAAATATTTATTTTTTAGTTGTAGGTGGACAGAATATCTTTATTTTATTTTTATGTGGTGCTGAGGATTGAACCAGGTGCCTCCCGTGTGCTAGGCGAGCATGCTACCACTGCGCCATAACCCCAGCCTGGAAATACGCAGCTTTTAAAGTGCGATCCAAGACTGTGCACACAACAAAGGTGAGCAGTGCTTCCCAACGGCCTCCTAGGTGTCCAGGCAGGATGCCTTCCTGCTGCCTCCACACCTTCCCTGCCCTACACAACTCTTTACATCACTGCCACTTTTCAAGCCAACAAAACCAAAATATCTGAGTATTAAAAATATTTTACTCAGTAACCAGTTGTCTTATCATATATCATGGTTTTTTCTTTTGTTTGTGCCAGAGATGGCCTCACACATGCCAGGTGAGCATTCTCCAGCAAGCTGCATCCAACCCTGGCCAAGCACTTTAAAAGCTGCATATTTCCATAAACATCCCATCATTTATTCAGTAACTCCTCACAGGTGATGACTGAAACTGGTGCTTAATTTTTTTTTCCTTATGCAAATACTGCTGTTCTGCTGTTCTTAGAATAAGGGATTTCTATTTCTATAGGCTGGGTTCCTCCCCTACATGGGACTGCCAGGGAAAGTATTCACCTCTTCTTTTTTTTTTCTTTTTGGCACCAGGGATTGAACTCAGGGGCACTCGACCACTGAGCCACATCCCCAGCCCTATTTTGTGTTTTATGTAGAGACGGTCTCACCGAGTTGTTTAGTGTCTCACCATTGCTGAGGCTGGCTTTGAACTCGCGATTCTCCTGTCTCAGCCTCCCAAAGTGCTGGGATTACAGGCTTGCGCCACCACGCCCAGCTGGATTTGCCTCTTTTTTTTTTTTT
>PVHX01022388.1:0-27796 GCA_004024805.1 Geosciurus inauris | reverse complement strand
TTTTTTTTTTTTTTTTTTTCTATTTGGTGTAGAGTTTCTGGTTTAATTCCTAGGTCCTTGATCCACTTTGAGATAAATTTTGTGCATGGTGAGAGAAAGGAATTTAGTTTTGTTTTGTTGCATATGGATTTCCAGTTTCCCCAGCTCCATTTGTTGAAGAGGCTATTTTTCCTCCAATGTAAATGTTTGGCACCTTTGTCTAGTTTCAATAACAGTATTTAAGTGAGTTTGTCTCTGTGTCTTCTATTCTGTACCATTGGTCTACATGTCTGTTTTGGTGTCAGCACCATGCCATTTTGGTTACTATAGCTTTGTAATGTAGTTTAAGGTCTGGTATTGTGATGCCTCCTGCTTCACTTTTCTTGCTAAGGATTGGTTTGGCTATTCTGGGTCTCCTGTTCTTCCAAATGAATTTTATGATTGCCTTTTCTATTTCTATAAGGAATGACATTAGGATTTTAATTGGAATCACATTGAATCTATATAGTACTTTGGGTAGTATGGTCATTTTGACAATATTGATTCTGCCTATCCAAGGGCATGGGAGATTTTTCCATTTCTACAGTCTTACTCAAATTCTTTTTTAGTGTCCTGTAGTTTTCATTGTAAAGATCTTTCACCTCTTTTGTTTAATTGATCCCCAAGTTTTTTTGTTTTTTTTTTTTGAGGCTATTGTGGATGGGGTAGTTTTCCTAATTTTTCTTTCAGAAGATTCATTAGTGATGTATCGAAATGCAGTTGATTTATGGGTGTTGATTTTGTGTCCTGCTACTTTGATGAATTTATTTATTAATTCTAGAAATTTTGTGGTGGAAATTTTTGGATCCTCTAAGTATGGAATCATGTCATTGGCAAATAATGACAGTTTGAGTTCTTCTTTTCCTATTTGTATCCCTTCAATTTATTTCATCTGTCTACTTGCTCTGGCTAGTGTTTCAAGGACTATATTGAATAACAGTGGTGAAAGAATGCATCCCTGTATTGTTCCTATTTTTAGAGGGAATGCTTCCAATTTGTCTCCATTTAGGATAATGTTGGCCTTGGGTTTAGCATAGACAGCTTTTGCAAAGTTGAGGTATGTTTCTACTATCCCTAGATTTTCTAGTGTTTTGAGCACAAAAAGGTGCTGTATTTTGTCAAATGCTTTTTCTGCATCAATTGATAAAATCATATGATTCTTATCTTTAAGTCTATTGATGTGATGGATTATGTTAATTGATTTCCATATGTTAAACCAAACTTGGATCCCTGGAAGGAACTCCACTTGTTCATGGTGCACTCTTTTTTAAAAATATGTTTTTGTATGTAATCTGCCAAAATTTTGTTGAGAATTTTTGGATTTATGTTCATCAGGGATATTGGTCTGAAATTTTCTTTCTTTGATGTGTCCCTGTCTGGCTTTGGTATCAGGGTGATACTTGCCTCATAGAATGAGTTTGGAAGGGTTCCTTCCTTTTTTATTTCATGAAATAGTTTGAGGAGTACTGGTATTAATTCTTCTTTGTAGGTCTTGTAGAACTTGGCTGAGAATCCATCTAGTCCTGGACTTTTCTTGGTTGACAGGCTCTTGATGGTATCTTCTATTTCCTTGCTTGAAACTGATCTGTTTAAGTGGTGTATGATCTCTTGGTTCAGTTTGGGTAGATCATATGCTTCTAAAAGTTTGTTGGTGTCTTCAGGGTTTTCTATTTTACTGGGGTATAAATTATCAAAATAGTTTCTAATTATCCTCTGTATTTCAGTAGTGTCTGTCATGATATTTCCTTTTTCATCACGTATTTTAGTAATTTGGGTTTTCTCCCTCCTTCTTTTCATTAGGGTGGCTAAGAGTTGTCAGTTTTGTTTATTTTTCAAAGAACCAGTTTTTTGTTTTGTCAATTTTTTGAATTGTTTCTTTTTTTTAATTTCATGATTTCACCCCTGATTTTAATTATTTCCTGTCTTCTACTTCTTTTGGTGTGTGTTTGTTCTTCTTTTTCTAGTGCTTTGAAATGTAGTATCAAGTCATTTATTTGTTGGCTTTTTCTTCTTTTAATGAATGAACTTAATGCAGTGGCTTTCTTAAGGCTTTCTTGCTCTTAGCACTGCCTTCATGATGTCCCAGAGATTTTGATATGTTGTATTGGAGTTTTCATGTACCTTTAAGAAATTTTTTATCTCTTCCCTGATGTCTTCTGTTATCCATGTGTCATTCAATAGTGTATTATTTGGTTTCCAGGTATTGGAGTAATTTCTCATTTTTAATCTGTCATTGATTTCTAACTTTATTCCATTGTGGTCAGATAGGATGCAGGGTGGTATCTCTATTTTTTGTATTTGTTAAGACTGGCTTTGTGACATAACATATGATCTACTTTGGAGAATGATTCATGTGCTGCTGAGATAAAAGTGTAGTCACTCATTGATGGATGAAATATACTATATATGTCTGTTTAGTATAAATTATTGATTGTTCTATTGAGTTCTATGGTTTCTTTGTTTTTATTTGGAAGATCTATCCAATAGTGAGAGAGCTGTGCTAAAGTCACCAAGTGTTATTGTGTTGTGGGCTATTTGATTCTTGTAGTTGAGAAGAATTTGTTTGATATAAGTAGATGTCCCATTGTTTAGGGCATAGATAATTATGATTGTTATATCTTGTTGATGTATGATTCCCTTAAGAAGTATGAAATGACCTACTTTATCCCTTTTCACTAATTTTGGTTTGAAGCCCACTTTATCTGATAAGAGGATGGAAAATTCTGCTTGTTTACATGGTCCATGTGAGTGATACGTTTTTTCTCACCCTTTGACTTTCAGTCTGTGGATGTCTTTTCCTGTGAGATGAGTCTTGAAGGCAGCTTAGTATTGGGTATTTTTTATTTTATTCAGTCTATGTCTTTTAATTGATGAGTTTAGGTCATTCATATTCAGAGTTATTATTAAAATATGATTTGTAATCCTGGTCATTTTGGTTTATTTTTGGCTTTTACCTTGACTTGGTTTCTCCTTTTAATTGGCCTTTGTGTATTTATTTTTTTAGTGTATTTCCTCTCTTTGTATATTTTCATTGTTGGTTATCATTTCCTCCTCATGGAATATTTTGTCGAGAATGCTGTGTAGCACAGGCTTTCTTGCTGTAAATTCTTTTCACTTTTGTTTATAATGGTTGGTTTTTATTTCATCATCAAATCTAAAGCTCAGGTTTGCTAGATATAAGATTCTTGGTTGACATCCATTTTCTTTTAGAGCTTGGTATATGTTGTTCCATGATCTCCTGGCTTTTAGGGTTTGTGTTGAGAAATCTGCTGAGATCCCAATTGGTCTCGCTTTATATGTAATCTGATTCCTCTCTCTTGTGGCCTTTAAAAATTTTATCCTTATTCTGTATGCTGGGCATTTTCATTATAATGTGCCTTGGTGTAGATCTGTTGAAATTTGGTACATTTGATGTCCTGTAAGCCTTTTATATTTGATTTTCCAATTCATTTTTTATGTTTGGTAAATTTTCTTATATTATTTCATTGAAGAGAATGTGCATTCCTTTGGTTTGAAATTCTGTGCCTTCTTCTATCCCAATAAATCTTATATTTGGTCTTTTGATGCTATCCCATAATTCTTGTATGTTCTGTTCATGATTTCTTACCATCTTCACTGTATGTTCAACTTTGTTTTCAAAATTATATATTTTGTCTTCATTATCTGAGGTTCTGTCTTCCAAGTGATCTAGTCTGCTGGTGATGCTTTCTGTTGAGTTTTTTATTTGGTGTATTGTTTCCTTCATTTCAAGAATTTCTGATTGATTTTTTTTCACATTCTCTAGCTCTTTCTTAAAGTAATCTTTTGCTACCTATATTTGCTCTCTTATCTCTTTGTTGGAGTGATAAATCTTTGCCTGTATTTACTCACTTATGCCATTCTTTCATTCACACATCATTTTAATTATGTACATTCTGAATTCTTTCTCTGACATTTCATCAACTGTGCTGCCAATGGATTCTATTATTATAGTATCTAAGTTTATTGAGACACTTTCTTTTCTTTTTTTTTCACGTTGGTTATGTATCTTCCTTTCTTTCAACATGGATCTGAGGTATTGAGGTTTCTATCCTATAATCTTGTAGTGACACTAAAGATTACCTGTATCTCACCTTGGAGTTCACTTCCAGTCCCCAGCAGGTGTCTCCAGATGTACACTACTGCCACTAAAGATCGTGATGGCAGTAGTAGAGGTAACTGAAGATGGCAGTGTGAGTGGCCTTGGCTGGGCTATTATGGCGGTCCCTGAAGGTGGTCCTCGGCCCTGGCCTGTGCTCCCACTGGTTGGCAGGAACTCTGGTGCAGAACTGGGAGTGGTCCATGCCTCACTTAGGCCATGTCTCCTGCAGGGGTCCCCGGAGGCAGTCCTTTCCTTGTGTCTGAGTTCCCCTGTGGCTTGCAGCTAGCTGTCTTCAGTCTTGAGATGGAGTTTTCTTAAATTATTCTTTTTGTGTTAAAACTTCTCAGAAGGCTACAGGTTAAGTGAATAATAAGAAGAGAGAAAGGTTTATTTGAGTTTCTGTTTTATTATTGTGAAGATTCACAATTTAATTTGACCTAAGTAAGGATATTGGACAGATACTGATACAGGTAAGTGTCTGGTTCTCAAATTCATTTTCTTGGATCCTGGACATGCTTCAGGTGTTGAGCTGGGCACTTTTATCAACTAATAGAGACTTTAATTGCTACATTTCAGTACAAAAAAACAGTATTACATATTATTCTTTAAAATGAAGTATTATTTTTATAGGATGTATATTGTAATTCAAGTCACTATTGTTGACCTCTTACACTGGTCATACAGTATAATGGAATGGGACTAATTTAACCAGTTATGCCCAGTTCAAATGATGATATGTTTGTTTTGTTGAGAATTCATGCTTTGTTGAAGTAAAGGTGACAGTGGAGCTTCCCTGTACTGGAAAGTCCCGTTTTCTTGGAAGGATTTTATTCTGTCAACTATTGTTCTATCATTTTAAACTTTATTATATACTTTCTAATTCAGATGTTGAATATATTATATAAACTCCAAATAACTAAAGATCAAATGATAATCAATTATTTTTCTAAAATCCATGGTATAAGGTAATGGAATGATTATTAAGCAGAAAATAACATAATCTGTACTTTAATTCATCAACTGCTCTATATTCATTGGCACAGCATTCAGAGGAGGAAGTGAGCTCTCATTTGACACAGCACTTCCAAAGTCAAATTAATCAACCAACTTAATTGTGATCTATTGAAAAGCAGTTTTTGCAGTAGTCCAAGCATATGAGAAGAATATAAAAGCCTGGGACTCTAATATCATACAATGTAAATATATTATTTGTTAATTTTCAGGATCATGAAGGAAGCACTTCACCCCTCTATGGCGTGCTAAACTAAAAACTCATTTGATTATAAGTATTTGACCTTTAATAAACTATAATTTACAAGGTTTATTAAATAAGCTGTAAGTCATGGAACAGGAATAATTGCAGTAACTTTGGAAAAAAATATAGTATCTTTTCCTCTCCTCATCTTTGCCAAACTGGAACAATTCATTTTAGCTTTCAAGATTGTTAAATGAAGCAACCAATGAATAATAATCTCTGATGCAAGGAAAGTGTCCAAAAGTCTTGGCAAATCAAACTCCCTTTGATTTGACAGAAACAATTATGATGATGTCATTTCCTGAATTATCATAAATCAATGTAAATGTAGAAGGAAGCATGAAGACTAGTGAGCTCATAGAGGTAAGGACATCAGCAATTACTAGCAAGGACATCTGCTCCCATTCTATACTGTCCAGGAATGCTCAAATGATCATTCTCCTTAGAGGAAGCCAAGTATATTTATTTCTTTGTTACTTCAACTTATCCCTAAATTTATACATATCATTTTAGAGTAGAAGACTTTTGTAATAAATGAACAAATAATGCACAGATGGATAGATAGTCAGATAGCTGATAGATGGAAATCAGTCAGGCTTGGTAGCACATGTCTATAATCCCAGTGACTCAGGAGGCAGGAGAATCATAAGTTCATAGCCAGCCTTAACAACTTAGTGAAGTCCTAAGCAATTTAGTAAGGTTCTGTCTCAAAATAAAGTGATAAAAAGGGCTGAGGATATGACTCAGTGGCTAAGTGCCCCTGGATTTAATATCTGATACCAAACCCAACCCAAACAAACAAACAAACAAAAAATAGATTTTCCAGATGTAGTCTACAAAAGTGTCATGGGAACTCTAAGAAAACAGAAACATATTTATAGTAATTATGTATCTTGCCTCACCCATGATATACACAAGAAAGCCAATTTTATAATACTTTGAAAGAATTAGCATTATATGGGATAATATATTTCTGGCATTGAATCTGCACATGGTACACTAAACATATTTGTATAATTTTTTTCCTAATTCGCTATTTCCTTCCACTAATATTTCTTTTACCTTTTTATAACATTTTCTTTTTATCTTTGAAAAATAATTAAGTTTCTTTACCTCTGCAGTGTTTGGAGCATAGACAGAAAAAAATTAAAATAATACTCATTAACATAGGTTTTTAAAAGCTTTTATTCAATACAGCATATATTGTGTGGGGGATGGCACATCCTTTCTAAAAACATATTTGTTTGCTCGTATCTTTATATTTTCTTAATGCCAAGTTATTGTGATAAACTAAGACCATTTTATATCAAGATAATTTTTATAACAAATTCACATATATTTGTATATTATCTCTTTCTAGAAACAATTTGAGGGAAAGTGCAAATTACATACAGGCACCTAAGTAAGCATATATGTATACAGTTTGTGCAATGGAAAATAAGAACTGTTGAAAACAAGAGAGAGAGCTGGGCACGGTAGCTCATGCCTTTAATCCTAGCACTTTGGAAGCTGAGACAGAAGAATTGTGAGTTCAAAGCCAGCTGAATGGCAAGGAGTTAAGTAACTCAGTGAGACCCTGTCTCTAAATAAGACAAAATAGGTCAAGTACCCCTGAGTTCCATGCATGGTACCAAAAATAAATAAATAAAAAATAAGTAAAAATAAAACAAAAACCAAAAAAGGTAAATATTATTTTTTTACCCACTAATTACTAGGAATTGAGCCCAGAGCCTTGCATATGGTAACCCCATACACTACTACTGAGCTATACCCCAATCCCAAGTGATAAATATTGTTAAAGAATAAAAGAACTTAAGATTAAGTTGCTTCTGAGTTTTTTTGCAGATAAGAATATTAAATAAGCTAATAATAAATCTTTTTATGAAATTGTCAGAAAAGTATCATGTTGATTTATACAAAACATAGATTTTTCATGGCATTAAATTGTAAAACAATCATTTTTTAAAGAACCTCTTCACTGAATGTTGTGAAACATGTTGAATAATATTATATGGAAGTTAAAATATACAAAGGACTATTTCTTTGGCTGACTCTTGGTAAAGTAGAATAGAGGAAGTCTGATAAAGTGAATATTTAAGACTCATCATAGATATTTACCGCCCCATAATACAGAAACAATGATCTTGGCTTTTTAATTTGTTTATATTATGCCTTATGGGGAAAACATAGGCAATGTGTCCACTTATTCAGGGCTTCCAGATTGGATACAAATCATTGAAACTTATGATGATGCAGTTAATAAATAGATGTTATTTATACAATAAATACAAATATCGGGGCTTCCCCAGCCAGGTATCAGTCTCCCCACTCAGCCAGCGGGGAGGAGAAGATCCTCGGAAGCCCCCGACAAGTACAGACTGAAAAAGGCAAAGCTGCCCGGCATGAGCCGGGAACTCTTGTCTAAAGCAAGAACTGATTTATTGAGGGGAAGTTACAAGCTTATATAGGGGTGTTCAACCAGAGGATTACCTAACTGATTTATAACCAATCACCTAAAAGGTCATCTAGTTGGCGAGAAGCCAGCGCTGGCTGACAAGAAGCCAGGACCGGTATCTGTCCAGGGCTGGTATCAGTTTGGGGCTACGGGAAACTGTCAAGAAGCTGAGCTTACTGGCAGGAGCCAAGGTCAGAAGAAGAGAAGACCTGTCAGACATATCAGTTGGCAAAGAGCCGGGGCTAAGGGGAGAGAAGTGTCTGGGCACATCAGTTGGCAAGGGGCTGGGGCCAAGTCTTGGTGTTCCAAGACCGGAGAGAGCAAGGTGTTCCCGCCTGCTCAACTTGATAGCTCATTCTTGCATCACATCTGTGTGACCCAGTCCCCTATAACAAATATAATTTCTAAAATAAAATTAATGGTTATTTCTGACAAGGACCTTTGCATATATATATATGTAAAATTTCCTTATCAAAAATATATCCTTTTTGTTAAGGAGCAAAAATGAACTATTTTACTTATAACCTTTTTAACAGTTTTATTAGTGAATTATAATTATACATAATAGGAGAGTTCATTTTGACATATTTATAAATGCATTTAGAATAGTTTGTTCCATTTTAGTCTCCAGTACTTTTCTTCTCTCTTTATTTATGCTTTTGCTATGTGATTTTAAAACATTCCTAAACTCTTATAATGACTTGGTTTCAGTATTGTTATTTTAATAGGGTTATAGTTTACTTAAATCAAGCACATATGTATCTAACTTACAAATGCATTTGTATTAATAAAGAGAGTGACTACTAAAAATAAAGAGGTCACTTTTGCTTCAGGAATGCTTTAAAATTCATTGGATTGGCATATTTTGTAAGACAAGAATCACCAAATGAGGTCTTTCTTAGCATGGGTAGCACTACCCCAGTTTTTAGATCACATTTTGAAGCTTTATTTTCTTTTCCTAGGTTATTTTTCAAGAAGCTAAGTTGTGTTAGAGAAAAGAAATATAATTCTGAGCTATCTGTGTGCACTCTTCAATAGTAACTACAGATTTATGTCATTTCTTGTTGTTGTTCCTCTCTTCAGAGTTCTACACCAAATCACACAAGATCAGCACATAATGGGTTATGAAGCTGTGTTGATCTCTGGTTACACGTACACCCCAGGCTGAGCATACTGTTTGCCCTCCAGACCATATTACTGAGTTTCATAAATTGGATGGTAAGAATTAGAAAAATAAATTCTGGGCTAAGATACCTTTGAAGACTTTTTTCCCAGTATCTTTGGAACATGATTATTATTCCATGGTAAAATATTAAATTTTGTGATAAAAACAAAATAAAATTATTGTGGGGTGGCTAGCATCTTGCCAAGGTATTCTTGCCTGCTTGGAGAGATAAACCTCCTGAGAAATTAAAGTCTAGAATAATTAGTAAAGAACAAAAGACAAAGTCACAAAAGATAGTTTCAAAAGTTGGAGCCCTTGATAGATCCAGTCCACATGGCAGCTGGAGCTTGACAATATGGTTTATTTAAGAAAATGGCTCCTATGTTTTATTTAAGGGGGTATGTCAAAAGCAGAGATAAGGTTTCAAGGACAGAGTCTTGCTTTATGATGTCTTGCAGTCAGCAAGTTGATTGGTATATTCGCTGGTCACACCCATCTAAGAGGGGCTGTGCAGCTACAGCAGGTCACTCCATATCCTGTGCTGTGTGGGACTTTTGGCAGAGCTTGAATAGGGCTCACAATGAGTCAGGGCAGCCAACCAGAGGAACTGTCCACTGGTCATTTCCAGACACTAGATTCTCCTATTCAATAGGCTACAAGATGTGATAGTCCACACACAGTTCATGCACAGCTCTCAACATAAAATGATAATTTAAAACATGACTAAAAAGAATAAAACATTTGGAACAATCCCAAAGATGCCAAAATAAAGCAGTCAGCAGTGGATTGAGTGTACCCTCTTATACATTTCAGTCCATGTAATAACATATCAAATGGCTGATGACTACCTGTTGATAGAATGTTTAATACAGAATATTTCAATACTAACTTAGCAACTTACCTCAATTAACCTACTACTTTTTGGTTGTCCATGCTTCTAATAATTCAGAGACTTCTTAGGAGCAGATTGACATTAAGGGAAAACTTCCATCTAGTAAAAGCTTTCTGTGAGACAGATTTAAAAGTTGACCCATTTCTTGTGTTTTTAAAATCATCTTTTTGTACCTCTGTCCTACCACTTATCCAGTGAAAAGTGTATGCTATATAGATATATATTTTTTGCCTTTTAGCTCCAAACATTTCAAATGGCAATGTTTCTACCAATACTTGTTGGTCAGTTACAAGAGAATGAAGCTATGTTTTCATGGAGTTGGTGTTTGTGTGTCAGCATCCCGGTCAGGGTAGAGGGATGGTGACACTATAATTATAACTAAACAGATCTGGATTCAAATTCTGTTTATTCAATTTCATTTACATAATCTCTGTCAACTGACAAATGTAGTACAAAGAACAAAAGTTAATGACAGCCAAGCAGAAATAAAGGTGGACTCCTAAGGACTTTAGTAGCTCCACTGGTCATGAGTTCCTACCTTTGCACTTCTTGACAGATAAGAAAACAGTATTTATTTGTTTGGCTAACATCTATTGCATTCCTCAGAAAGGTAATACATTTATTAAAGAACATTGCTGATGGATCAGTGATGTCAATTTACAATACATATTTTTTTAGTTGTTAAATTATTATACAAATTATATTTGTTGGATATCAATTTGTGAGTTGAGCAAAACAAAAATGTAGTAGTATATGATGTTTGTGTGTGGCTTCATTTCATGGGATGTACCCAGCTTTCTGGGACATAGTGGTAGCCATTAGAGTACTAATTGGAAAATGAAAGTCACCAAAGAAAAAAAGAAATGTGTTCTTTTTGGCATTTATATTATGAATAGCATAGGTCAGTTGAAGGAAGGAAGTGGGGTTAGCTAATAAATTTCCAAAGTTAATGAGTATGTTTGTCTAGGGACATTCTGGAACAGTGCCTTTCACAGAGTACTATAGGTGATTATACCAAACTGTTCCTATGCAATATTCTAGTTAATTAGCTTAATGATGGATTAGGTAATAGTCACTTTCAGTCATAAAAAGTGATGAGCCAAATCTCTGATGAATGGCTGTGCCACTGTTTGCAGTTTAGCAGTTATTTATAGAATAGAATTGTGGAGAAGATTAATGCAAAGGATTAGATTTATTTGTATCTGACCATTTAGAAGGCTAATCTTTTGTTAAATTTTCCCATTTGAAATGGGAAAAAAGATTTGGTATGGGACTCAAGGAAAAGTTTCAGAGAACAGCAATGACTAGTTATTGCTTCAATAAAATAAAATGTATTTTCTTTATGCGTATATCATTCCAGAAGAAATAAACAGACACCAAAAGCCAAGTGATGGTGTTTATAACAGTTTGATAATGTACCAAAAAAACTATGCTTTCTTTTGTCTTGCACTAAGAACAGTATTGCTTGTTTCCCCCAATGATTTCATTTATAAGGAAAATGACATAACGAATGTAAGATAGTTGCCCAAGAACAATGATTAATTTTTAATAGAAAAAAACTCATTTGGCTTATTTTATTTTTAATCAACATGGCTCTGAAAAGAATAATTAAAACTATTTAAAAATCCTTCTAGAAATGCCTTTAAGTTATGGAAATATTTACTAAATACTGAATATGCCTTTATTGCATTCTCAAATTGGATTAACTGTGTCTAATATAGAACTTCCTCTGGTAACTGAAGCCCCAGCCCTTTCAGACCACTCTAAATCTGGTTGAAAGCACTGTAGTTTTCCATCTACATTTGTACAGTGAACACACAGACAACAGCAGTATTCATATGAAACTTTTCATCTTGAAGTAGATGCCTATG
Organism: Geosciurus inauris; assembly: GCA_004024805.1. Classification (NCBI taxonomy): domain Eukaryota; kingdom Metazoa; phylum Chordata; class Mammalia; order Rodentia; family Sciuridae; genus Geosciurus; species Geosciurus inauris. Next base: position 16,020 of record PVHX01022388.1, on the reverse strand, counting down.
GATGGCATCAGATTTAGGATTTTATCTAGAATTTGTTGCTAAAAAAAACTAGATGTTATTGGTGCCATTAATGGCCATTTTATGTGTATTAGTAAGAAAATTCAGAATAATAAAAGAGACAAAATTGCAGCAGCTCATAAAAGAGGAATTAGGATAAGGTACCAGGTACTTGCGTAGAAAACCTTGTGAATATGATTATGAAATGTTCAACTTCTAAACTTGTAAATATATGATTTTTCTTTTTAATATTTAAACTATTATATGCAATTTTTCCAATGATTTAGGGTTTAGAAATACACCTGACTCAACTTTATTGTTTTGAAGTATAATGTATCAATTTTATTAACCTGAATCACATATATGTGTTTTCTTACTAATTCCCATGAAAGTCACTGGAGGAAATATTTAAAAATAGAGGTTTCATGTATTTCTGGTTTAAAAAGATGAAAATAATTCAAAGGTGTTCCATTAAAGAATACTTTCAGGATTTTGGTTTGTGTTCTTTAAAAATATTTCAGCAGTGTGGAACAAAAAAAACCCATTATTTTTATAGAAGTAGTTTAACAACATTATTAGAGAAGGGTCGGTTTTAGAGGATAGACAAAACTGAATAGTGAAAACTACTGGATTGCAGCACAGCAAATTAGACTCAATACAGAGTTGTTGTCCTCCAATTTCCTACCCATTAATGAGACCTCTCTATTTTTAATCCACCTTTTTCTCTGGTGGATAGAAACCATCAAGCCTCTATTTAAAACTTCAAGGAAGGTCTAAATTAGCCAGTTGAGTTTTTAATCACCAACAGTAGACTCTCCTGTAGTTGTTATAAATTTCTTCTTATTTTGTCTTCTCCATCAAGGCAGATACTATGTAACTATTTTATGATTTTCAAATGTAGATTCTTACTTGGAATACTCTTCTTCTTTACAAATAGCCTCAAATAAATCTCAAGAGTCATTGATGTTTAACACTCAGAGATTATGTTTTTTCATTCAGTGAGAAAATTATACCACATTAAAATTATTTACTTCATTGTCTCTTGAACTGTTTAACACAATTGCCAGCACATGGTTATTTCTAAGATTGGATGATCAGTTTTTTAAGACTTAGTATTTGAATTTATATCAATGGCTAATATTTCCAATAATTAAAAAGGCCTGAACAAGATTTTTTTCAAATTGATCCTTTTATGTACAATTTTAAAACCTTCTTGTAAGTTTAATTTTTAATATGTGGATATGTTTCCCTTGATTATATAAATATAAACATTAGGAAAATTCAAAAAATTTTGACAGTGATACTTTAAGTGTGATGTTTTGACAGTGTCACACAACTACTGAATTTAGCTAAATTTGAAAGATTATGTAAACATGAATGACCATGGAGATTGTCACAGTATCAGAAGGAAAGTTAGGATTTGGAGGCTCTGAGCAACATAAAATGTTTCAAAATAATAAATTGCATCTATCTTTATAATATTACAAATAAGCAAATTGTTATTTTTTAAAAAACAGCAGAATGCATTTCAATTCACAGTACACTTATGGGGCACAATTTTTCATTTCTCTGGTTGTAAACAAGGTAGAGTAACACCATTCGTGACTTCTTACATTTACCTAGGGTAGTGATGTCCATTTCATTCCATCTTTTCTACCCCCATGCCTCCTCCCTTCCCCTCCCTCCCTCTGCCCTATCCAAAGTTTCTCCATTTTTCCCATTTTCCCCACTCCCGCCCCCATTATGAATCAGCATCCACTAATCAGAAAAAACATTCTGCCTTTGTTTTTTTTGGGATTGGCTTGCTTACTTAACATGATATTCTCCAACTCCATCTATTTACCTGCAAATGCAATAATTTTATTCTCTTTTAATAGTGAGTAATATTCCATTATGTATATATACCACAGTTTCTTTGTCCATTCATCTATTGAAGGGCATCTAGTTTGGTTCCACAGGTTAGCAATTGTAAATTGTGCTGCTGTAAATGTTGAAGTAGCTTCATTACTGTAGTATGCTGTTTTTAAGTGTTTAGGGAATAGACCAAGGAGTGGGATAGCTGGGTCAAATGGTGGTTCCATTCCAAGTTTTCTAAGGAATCTTCATACTGCTTTCCAGATTGGTTGCACCAATTTGCAGTCCCACCAGCAATGTATGAGTGTGCCTTTTTCCCCACACCCTCATCAACACTTGTTGTTTGTATTCTTGATAACTGTCATTTTGACTGGAGTGAGATAAAATCTTAGAATAGTTTTGATTTGCTTTTCTCTAATAACTAGAGATATTGAACATTTTTTCAGATATTTGTTGATCAATTGTATTTCTTCTGAGAAGTTTCTATTCAGCTCCTTAGCCCATTTATTGATTGGGTTGTTTATTTCTTTGTGTTAAGTTTTTTGATTTCTTCGTATATCCTGGACATCAGGGCTCTATGTGATGTGTATATGGCAAAAATTTGCTCCCAAAGTGTAAGCACTCTCTTCACCTCATTAATTGTTTCTTTTGCTGAGAAGAAGCTTTTTAGTTTGAACCTATCCCATTTATTGATTCTTCCTTTATTTCTTGTACTTTAGGAGTTTTGTTAAGGAAGTCAGGGCCTAATTCAACATGATGAAGGTTTGTGCTTAATTTTTATTCTATTAGGTGTAGGATCTCTGTCTAATTCCTAGGTCCTGGATCCACTTTGAGTTGAGTTTTGTGCATGGTGAGAAAGAGGGGTTTAGTTTTATTTTACTGCATATGGATTTTCAGTTTTCCCAGCACCATTTGTTGAAGAGGCTATCTTTCATCCAGTGTATGTTTTTGGTGCCTTTGTCTAGTATGAGATAACTGTATTTATGTGGGTTAGTCTCTGATTGGTCTACATGTCTATTTTGGTGACAATGCCATGCTGTTTTTGTTACTATAGCTTTGTAGTATAGTTTAAGGTCTGGTATTGTGATGCCTTCTGCTTCACTCTTCTTGCTAAGGATTGCTTTGGCTATTCTGGGTCTCTTTTTCTTCCAAATGAATTTTATTATTGTATTTTCTATTTCTGTAAGGAATGATGTTGGAAATTTAATTGGAATCACATTGAATCTGTATAGCACTTTGGGTAGTATGGCAGTTTTTGATAATATTAATTCTGTCTATCCAAGAGCATGGGAGATCTTTCTATCTTCTAAGGTCTTGTTAAATTTATTTATTTAGTGTCCTATAGTTTTCATTGTAGAGGTCTTTCACTTCTCTTGTTAGATTGATACTCAAGGTTTTGTTTTGTTTTGTTTTGTTTTGTTTTGTTTTGTTTTTTGAGGCTATTGTGAATGGGGTGGTTTTTCTAGTTTCTCTTTCAGAGAGTTCATCACTGGTGTATAGAAATGCATTCAATTTATGGGTACTGATTTTATATCCTGCTACTTTACTGAATTCGTTTACTAATTCTAAAACCTTTCTGGTGGAATTTTTTGGATCCTCTAAACACTGTATCATTATTGTCAGTGAATAATGATACTTTAAATTATTCTTTTTCTATTCATATCTCTTCATTTTCTTTCATGTTATTCCTTTGTCTAGAGTTTCAAGGACTATATTGAAAAGAAGTGGTGAAAGAAGGCATACCTCTCTTGTTCTAGTTTTTAGAGGAAATGCTTCTGATTTTTCTCCATTTAGGATGGTGTTGGCCTTGGATTTAGCATAGATAGATGGTCTAATGTTGAGGTATGTTTCTACCTACTATCCCTAGTTTTTCTAGTGTTTTGAACATAACATGGTGCTGTATTTTGTCAATTGATTTCTCTGCATTAATTGATTTAATCATATCATTTTTATTTTTAAGTCTATTGCTATGATGGATTATGTTTATTGATTTCCATATGTTGAACCAACCTTGCATCCCTGGAATGAACCCCACTTGGTCATAGTGTACTATTTTTTTAATATGTTTTTGTATGCAATTTGCCAGAATTTTATTGAGAATTTTTGCATTTATATTCATCAGGAATATTGATCAGAAATTTTCTTTCTTTGATGTGTCTCTATCTGCTTTTGGTATCAGGGTGATATTAGTTTGAGGAGTATTGGTATTAATTCTTCTTCGAATTTCTTGTAGAACTCAGCTGAGAATCTGTCTGGATTTGGGCTTTCCTTGGTTGGCAGGCTCTTGATGGCATCTTCTATTTCCTTGCTTGAAATTGATCTGTTTAAGTTGCATATGTCCTCTTGGTTCATTTTGGGTAGGTTATATGCCTCTAGAAATTTGTCGGTGTCTTCAGGGTTTTCTATTTTGCTGGAGTATAAATTTTTAAAATAGTTTCTAATTATCCTCTGTATTTTAATAGTGTCTGTCATGATGTTTCCTTTTTCATCACAAATTTTAATAGTTTAGCTTTTCTTTCTCCTTATTTTCATTAGGGTGGCTAAGAGTTTTATTTATTTATTTATTTTTCCAAAGAACCAGCTTTTTGTCTTGTCAATTTTTTTGAATTATTTCCTTTATTTCAATTTCATTGATTTCAGCCCTGATTTTGATTATTTCCTGCATTCTACTTCTTTTGGTGTTAGTTTGTTCCTCTTTTACTAGGGCTTTAAGATGTAGTGTCAGGTCGTTTATTTGTTGACTTTTTCTTCTTTTAATGAATGAGCTTAATCCAATGAACTTTCCTCTTAGTACTGCCTTCATAGTATTCCAGGGATTTTTGTTATGTTGTATCAGAGTTCTCATTTACCTCTAAGAATTTTTTTAATCTCCTCCCTGATTTCTGCTGTTATCCATGCATCATTCAATAGTGTATTATTTAGTCTCCAAGTGTTGGACTTACTTCTAATTTTTAATTTGTCATTGATTTCTAATTTCATTCCATTATGGCCAGATAGAATGCAGAGTAGTACCTCTATTTTTTTTTTTTTTTTTGTATTTACTAAGACAAGCTTTGTGGCATAACATATGTTCTATTTTGGGGAAGGATCTATTGTTGCTAAAAAAAATTATTTGCTTATTGATGGATGGAATTTCTATATATGTCTATTAAGTTTAAATTATTGATTGTATTGAGTTCTATAGTTTCTTTGTTTAGTCTTGGTTGAATGATCTATCCAGTGGTGAGAGAGATGTGTTAAAGTCACCCAGTATTATTGTGTTGTGATCTATTTGATTCTTGAATTTGAGAAGGGTTTGTTTGAAATACATACATGCCCCATTGTTTGAGGCATAAATATTTATAATTGTTATGTCTTATTGATGTATGATTCCCTTGAGTACTATAAAATGTCCTTCTTTATCTCTTTTCACTAACTTTGGTTTGAAGTCCACTTTATCTGATATGAGAATGGAAACCCCTGCGTATTTATGTGGACCATGTGAGTGATACATTTTTTTCCCCATCCTTTCACCTTCAGTCTATGGATGTCTTTTCCTGTGAGATGAGTCTCTTGAAGGAAGTATATTGTTGGGTCTTTTTAAAAATTCAATCTGTCAATCTATGTCTATTAATTGATGAGTTTAGGCCATTGACATTCAGGTTTATTATTGAGAGATGGTTTGTTGTCCCAGTCACTTTGATTTATTTTTGTTTTTGAATTTGACTAGATCTCTTCTTTGATTGGGCTTTCCTTTAGTGTAGTTCTTCCATTTGCGATTTTAATTGTTGATATTTATTTCATAATCATGAAATATTTTGCCTAGAATGTTTTGTAGTGCAGGCTTCTTGCTGTAAATTCCTTTAACTTTTGTTTATCTTGGGTTGTTTTTATTTCATCATCAATCCTAAAGCTTAATTTTGTTGGATATAGGAATCTTGGTTGGCATCCATTGTCTTTCAGAGCTTGGTGTATGTTATTCCAGGGTCTTCTAGCTTTAATGGTCTGGGTTGAGAAATCTGTAGAGATCCTAATTGGTTTTCCCCTATATGTAATCTGATTACTTTCTCTTGTGGCTTTTAAAATTCTCTCTTTATTCTGTATGCTAGGCATTTTCATTATAATGTAATATAAATAGGAATTTATAAAATAAGTACATATAATGTGTCTTGGTATAGATCTGTTGTGATTCTGTTCATTTGGTGTCCTTTAAGCCTCTTGTATTTGACTTTCCAATTCATTCTTCATGTTTGAAAAATTTTCTGATATTATTTTATTCCTTTGGTTTGAAGCTCTATGCCTTCTTCTATACAAATAATTCTTAAATTTGGTCTTTTCATATTATCCCACAATTGTTGGATATTCTACTCATGGTTTCTTCCCATTTTCACTGTGTGGTCAACTCTATTTTCAGAATTATGTATTTTGTCTTCATTGTCTGAGGTTCCTTCTTCAAAGTGATCTAATCTGTTGGTGATGCTTTCTGTTGAGTTTTTAATTTGGTTTATTGTTTCTATCATTTCAAGGATTTCTATCTGATTCTTTTTCAGAATTGCTATCTCCTTATTGAAGTAATCTTTTGCTTCTTGTATTTGACTATGTAGCTCTTTATCAAAATGATCTTTTGCTGCTTGCTCTCTCATATCATTCTTTAATTATGTACATCCTGAACTTCTCTGACATTTCTTCTGCTATGCTGACCATGGATTCTAATAATGAAGTATCCTGGTTTGTTTGGGACACTTTCTTTCTTTGTTTTTTTGTTTTTTTGTTTTTTTTCTCATGTTGTTCATATGTCTTCCTTTCTAGCACTGCAGATCTGAGGTGTAACAATTTTTTTCCTATAGGTTTATAGTTTCCCTGCAGGTTTCCAGTACCTCTCCTTGATATTGCTTCTGGACTCCAGCTTGTATCCCAAGTTGGGAGTTGCCCCAACCAAAGATGATGATGGTAGTAGTGAGGATAATCCAGGGTGGCAACAAAGGTGTCCCAAGATGGAGGTCTCTGCTTCCAGAGATAGGGTGTCAGGTGAGGTGGGTGGTGGTTTTGGGCCATATGTTCACATATGCAGCTCTCTGGCATGCAGTATTGTGGCAGGTGGCTGTCTCCAGACACTGTCTGTTGTCCTCAGGTGCAGGCTACACTTGCATAGTCCCTGTGTGAAAGGGATTATGACTGTGGTTGTAGTGTCCCAAGATGGAGGGTCCTGGGGGAGCCCCATGCTGGTAGATGGGGGTTCACATGGAAGTAGAAACCAGGAGTCCTACACAGGAGTGGAGATTGGGGTCCTGCATGGGAGTATCGGCCAGGGGTCCTGTTCAGTGTGAGGCACTGATGCCAGGGGTTCTGGGTGGGTGAGCAGCCAGGGTGCTGTGCAAATGTTGAGGTCAGGAGACCCACACAAGCACATGGCCAGATTCCTACATGGGAGCAGCTTTCCAAACAGAATTTTTTTAAAAAAAATAGCAATGATGATGATAAATATATTTTATTCAAAGCCTTACCAAATGAAATAAATAGAACTTATGCTGATAATAAAGAAAACTTTTTGCACCTACTAATCTTTCCATGAGTGGCATAGTATATTGCTTTCCTGAAGAATTAATCCAAAAATAAAAATGTTTCTTCTTGGACTCAAATATCCAATTATGCCTACTTTAACATGTTTCCCTTTTAAAAGAATAAAGTGGCAAAGAACTTTATTTCTCAAAAAAAGATACTATATTGATAGTACTAAGAAATATTATTTATTGGGCAGTTTTTGCTTAAAGAAAAATGTATCTTGTATTTTAGTGGATAAATATCACCTGAATAGGTAAAATCTCCAACTTTAATGAAATTTTACAACATCAAAATATTAAATTATAAAAGGTATGAGTAAAAACTGATAGAAGTGTGTGAAAAATATTTACCCCAACCACTTAATATCTAGCACAACAATTTTTCAGGTATGATGAGTGAAGTATCATTTTATATGGTATCTTGAAAATACCATATGTATCCCTTTGGGAATACATAGATATTCAATAAAGTAAATTGAATATCAGTTTATTCAGTAAACTGAAAAAAATGAATATTTTAAAGTAATGAAAAATCTAAATAATAATGTAAAACTTATTTATCCTATTATTTTAAAATACTTGTCAAAGAAAGATTTCTAAAAATGTATTTTGGGCTTAGAACTCATGGAGATTCTTAGATATTTGGATTATTAGTTTTCAGCAACTTGGGAAAAGTTCCATATTATTTTTTCAAATATTTTTTCTGATCCTCTTTTTTTGAAGATGTATGTATACTAGACTGTTTTAAAATTGTCCTATGACTCACTAATGCCACATTTATACTTCAGACATAAGTCTATTTTGCTTTGTATCTTATTCTGTATGGTTTATATTTTTATGTCTTCAAGTTTACCAATATTTAATTGACAGTGTCTCATCTATTCTTCTTTTTTGGGGGGTATGGGGAGGGAACTAGGGATAGAACTCAGGAGCACTCAACCAATGAGCCACATCACCAACCCTATTTTTGTATATTATTTAGAGACAGGGTCTCACTGAGTGGCTTAACATCTTGCTGTTGCTATGGCTGGCTTTGAACTAGTGATTCTCATGTTTCAGCCTCCTTAGCCACTGGGATTACAGGCATGAGACACTGCATCCTGTGGCTCATCAATTTTTAATCTCTTCGATTGTATTCAGTATTTCAGACATTATTTTTCCAATAATAGATGTTTGGGTGACATTACTTCGTTTTTTGTATTTTATACATTCATTCTTCTATTTCTTGAACTGTACATAATTCAAATGATAGTCATAGTAATAACTGTCTTCATGTTCTTGTTAATTAAATCTATCATCTGTCATTTCTGGGTTTCCATTTTATATTTTTCACCTTATGAATTGTCTGTTTCTTTGCATGAAATCATTTTTATTGGATGCCAGCCAGTTTAAATTTTACTTTCTTGGGTGATAAATATTTTTGTAATCCTATAAAAATTTTGAGCTTTTAGTGAGTTAATGATTAATTTTCTTTGAAAAAAATTTGATCTTTTGTAGGCATATTTTAAAAATTTAAACAGAACAGCCATTAGTTTAAGATTAAATATGCCACACTATGGAGACAAACTTCTGAATATTTTGCTCATTTATTGCTTATTGAATCACAAAATTTTTCTTCCAGGTTAATGGCTACCTTAACTATTTCTGGCCTTGTCTTATTTTAGGTAAGTGATAATATAATCCTAACTATATTATCACTGGCTTAGGATGGGCTAAGGGATAAGGGCTTAGGGTGATCACTTGCAGATCTCTAAAACTCTTTCCATGCAGCTTTATTTTCTATTCTCTATGGCAAACTCCAGCCATCTTTATTTGTATAGATGCTTAATTCTCTTTTCTCAACCCAGAAAGACCACTAGCCTCTTCTGAGGTTTTCCCAGAATGCTTTTTAGACTAGAAATTAGTCATGCAATAAACTAGGATGATTATAATTCTTGGCTGCTTTGTTTCTGTCCTCAGAGCAACTGTATGATGTGATGTTCAATATTATGAGCAATGGTTGTAGGATATTTTTCCTTTTTTCCAATTCCTTGAGATAGGAGTACAAATACAATGCACTTTAATTCATCTTTTTTGGAGGAGAGGAGGTATCAGTGACTGAAATACTCATTTGAATTTTTTTAATCTACCATAGGATGATATAACAAGTTATTTAAATTAATTGGTTTTGAGAGTCTTTATAATTGCACTTTTTTTTCTAATTTTTATTGATTTTTTCATTTATCCATAACATTGATTCATTTGGACATAATTATAAAAGTATAGAATATAATTGCTTTAATACAGTCCTCAGTATTTTATTTTTCTCTCCTCCCTTCCCTCCCCCATTCCCTTTCCTCTACTTTGCTAGTTTTTCAGCTTTTACTTAAAGATTTTTTTAATTACTGCTTTATAGATATACATAATGGTAGGATTCAATCATATATTTGTATATGTACAGGAAAATTTGATCAGATTCGTTCTAATGTTTTTCCTTTATCCTGTCTTTCCTCACTTCCCCCTCAAACCCTTTGTCTACTCCACTGATATTTTGATGGGATTCCTTCCCTTTTTCCTTTTTTCTCTGTCACCTTTTTTTCTTTTCATCTTTTATTAGCTTTCTCACATCAAGTAAGACATTTAACCTTTGTCTTTCTGGGTCTGACCTATTTTACCTGACATTATAATCTCCACTTCGATCCAGTAAATGCCATAATTTCATTCTCCTTCATGGCTAATATCCCATTGTGTATACATACTACATTTTCTTTATCCATTCATCTGTTGAAAGGTACATATGTTGGTTCCATAGCTTTGCTATTGTGAATTGAGATGCTATAAACATTGATATATCTGCCTCACTGTAGTATTCTGTTTATAAATCTTCTGGATATATACCCAGGAGTTGGATAGGTGAGTCATATAGCAGTACCATTCTTAGATTTTAGAGGAATCTCTGTACTGATTTCCAGAGTGTTTGCACTAATTAGCAGTCCCACCAATGTATGAGTGTAGTTTTTCCCCCAAATCCTTGCCAACTCTTGTTATTTTTTTTATATATTCTTCATACTTGACATTCTGACTGAAGTGAGATAAAATCTTAATGTCATTTGATTTGCATTTCCCTAATTGCTAGAGATGTTGAAATTTTTTCACATATCTGTGGGCCATTTGTACTTCTTTTGAAAATTATCTGTTTAGTGCTTATACCAAAGTAATTATATGAAACCAGTATCACCCTGATACCAAAACCAGAAAGACACATCAGAAAGAAAACTTCAGACCAATAACTTTGATGAATGTAAATGCAAAAATCCTTAATAAAATATTGGCAAACTGCATACAAAAAGCACATTAAAAAGATATTGTACCATAATCAAGTGAGATCCATCCCAGGGATGCAAGTTTGATTCAACATATGGAAATTAATAAATATAATTCACCACATAAATCAAGAATCACATGATCATCTCAAAAGATGCCAAAAAACAATAAAAAAGCATTTGACTAAGTATAGCATCTATTTATGTTTAAAATACTAGAAACTCTATTGATAGAAGGGACTTATGTCAATATTGTAAAGACTACATATGACAAACCCAAAACCCAAATCATACTGAACAGAGAAAAACTGAAATTATCTACTCTAAAAATAGGAACAAGAATGCTGACTTTCACTACTCCTATTCAATGTAGTCCTTGAATTTTTAGCCAGAGCAATTAGGCAAGATAAGAAAATTAAAGGGACATGAATAAGAAAAGAAGAGGTCAAATTGTTTTTGTTTGCTGATGGGAATGGTCTTTTACTTAGAAGACCTAAAAACCTCCACCAAAAAGCTTCTAGGGGTGATAAACAAAATTAAGTAAAATAGCAGGATACATAATCAACATACATAAATCAATTGCTTCCCTAAATAATGAATGTGCTGAAAAATAAATTTAAAAAAAAATTCATTCACAATTACCTCAAAAAATATTTAGGAATTAATCTAACTAAGGAGGTGAAAGTCCTCTACAATAAAAATTATAGAACCTTGAAGAAAAAAAATTGAAGAAGGCCTAAAAAGATGGAAAGACCTCCCATGTTCTTAGATAGGCAGAAATTATATTGTTAAATTGTTCATACTACCAAAAGAAATATACAAATTTAGTGCAATTCTAATCCAAATATCAATGCATTCTTCATAGAACTAGAAAAAGCAGTTATAATACTCATTTTGAAAAATAAGACACCTACAATAGCCAAAGCAATCCTGAGCAGAAAGAGTGATACTGGAGACATCATAACACTAAACATCAAATTACACTATGGAGGTATGGTAACAAAAACAGCATGATGTTGGTATGAAAACAGACATGAAGACTAATGGAATAGAATAGAAGACACAGAGACAAACCTACATGAACAGTTATCTGATACTAGACAAAAGGTGCTTGTTTTAGAATGGGAGAAGATCTTTGTAACCTGCTCCTCAGATAGGTCATTAATATCCAGCATAAGTAAATTTTTAATACAGTAACTTTTGAGATTTCCTTTCTGCCTATTGGTTACATGTCTCTGCCTTTCTCTGTTTTAAATTTACTGTGTAGACAGTTTCTATTGATTCCTGCTACTTATTAGTTGTCTTCCATAGTCTGTCTCTCTTGAAACCTACAAAATCCATAGGCAAAATATTGAGACTTTAGATGGTTGTTTACTTTGTTTCTCTTAACTTAAAGCAGCAACTCCTTCCTAAGATTTTTTTTCTTTCATCTCCAGTAATACCACCACCTGCTATAGTTTGCTTCTGTAATCATGCTTTCTCAGCAGCTTTGTCAGGAACCAGAGCTGCCTGGAGAAAGAGGAAGGAATAAAGGCTACTTGTATGAGAAAATCTAGAAGCCCAGAAGTCTGTACTATATAAAGGATACTAAGAGCAAAGGGCTATGCTCAACCTTTGGAGAAGACTCCACTGACCCCACAATGGTGCTGAATAAACCTCATTACTTCTCATTTCCAAGTACTCTGACTCTTTCCATTGCCATGATTGTCCATATTTTCCATAACAAAAAATATAAATAATACCAGTTTCCATAACAAACTGGTATTATTTTCCTCCTGATTTTTATTTTTATTTTTTTCTGTTTATTTTCATTGTGTTTCCCAAAAGAAAAACTACATCATCAGTTTATGAAGTAGCCTTAAAAAATACAAGGAGTACAGATACTATGAAACAAATCAAGTTCTAGTAATAAAACATTACATGCATTAAACATATCAGTCTGACCTCTAGGTTGTGAAAACTGAAATTAAAAATTTAGTACACAAAAAACATCCAAGGGCCCAATGGCAAATTTGTATGTAGGAGAATGAAACATTTAATAAATTGAATTTTTTTCCAATGTGTGTACAAAATGACAAGAATAAATATGAGCCTAGAAATTTCAATCTAACCCTAGGACTACAGAAAACATGCAGACACCTTGTAATCTTGAGCTGTTAGTGTGATGGTTACTATGTTACTTTTTGTTTGTTGAAGGGAGGTTGCTAGGGACTGATCCCAGGAACCCATATAACAGGTAAGAGCTTTATCTTGAGCTAGACCCTCAGTCCTAGTAGGTTACCTGTTAATTTTTATATTCTATCACACAATTATTCCTTGTTATATTATATTAACAGTTTACATGTTTAATATAAACTTGTTCAGGTTTTGTATTATTTTAGGTTAAGGTAGGCAAACTACCTGCCAGAGGTCAAGTTTACCCTGCAACCTCCTTTTATAAATACAATTTTATTGGAACACAGCCATATGTTTTACATACATTCATAAGTAGTTTTTAAAGATACAATCAACAGAATAGTTGTGTCAACAGATATCACAAAACCTAAAATACTTACTTTTTTATTCATCCTTGTGTGTGTGTGTGTGTGTGTGTGTGTGTGTATTTAGATTTCACATATCAAAGCCTAAATTGGTTTGAGTGCCTGTGCAATTGAATTAAAATTTCTTCCATAAAATTTATCAACTGCTTGAATTTGGCCAAGTAACTTCACATGTTTTAAATAGATTAAATTCAAAGTGGGAATACTTTTACATTTTATAGTTATAATTAAGAATAAATGATAAAATATGTAGAAAATGTTTTGTTTGTAGTACACATTCAGTAAAGGCTTTTATTACACTCTCACCGGATGAACCTCATAAAAATAAAATAGGAAATATGTACATTTCTTTCATGATTGGAAATTTGCCTTCTTTCACTGAGGTCTTAACATCCGATGTTCATCATTAAATTTTAAATTCTTGTAAGAAGGCCAGGTGTGGTGGCTCATGCCTGGAATCCTAGCTACCCAGGAGGCTGAGGCAGAAGGATCACAAGTTTGAGGACAGCCTGCTCAACTTAGCAAGTTATTATGTCAAAATAAAATATAAAGGGCTGGGGCTGGGATTGTAGCTCAGCGGTAGAGCGCTTGCCTCGCATGCGTGAGGCCCTGGGTTCGATCCTCGGCACCACATACAAAGCAATAAAATAAAGACATTGTGTCCATCTACAACTAAAAAATATTTAAAAAAATATATAAAGGGCTGGTGATGCAGCTCAGTGGTGGAGAGCTCCTGTGTTTTACCCTCAGTACCAAAATCAATCAATCAATTAATAAATAGGTAGGTAGGTAGGTAGATAGATAGATACTGTGAACAACAAGTAGCCTATACAATAATCTTCAATAAAGACAGTAGTTTTAGTTTCAGTCTTTTGGGTAGATTAAACCACAGCCATAGGATATTACAAGGAAGTATCTCCACTACGGAGTGAAGATATGTTTTAAAAAAGCAATCATTTTTCAAAAATCCTTTAGGATAAAAGTAAATCTTCTCTCTCTTCACCTCTCCCAGTGTTAATTTACCCTTCAGTATACCATGTTTCAGAGATCTAGAAGTAAACAAGTGAAAATGAAAATGGCAGTTCTAAACTGAGCCAGAGTATATGTCAAACATAACATTTTACGTGCACTTCCCTCTTTACCTTTGAAATGCCTAAATCCGTTGTCATATTTGTGCTGTTTAAGGAGGCCACTTCCCTTAGTGGTGATGTCTCTCTGTAAGGAAGAAAATGAGTAGCACTACCATGGCCATGAGTGTACTTAGCCCTCCTGAGACTAAGGGACATTGGAAGTGTGCCTCTCTACAGCTGAGGAAGAATGCCTCTGTGCAGGCTGCACCAGGAGTTGTGCTTTCTCCTGGCACATTTGCTCTGTAATGCAGAGAAGCCTGATGTCTGCTTTGCTTTGTAAACATGATGGAAAAGTCCTGCTAGCTAAGCTCCAGCTGCCATACCCCTCTTAACTGTCAGTAGGAAGAACCTAAAAAGCTAAATTGAGAATTTCAACTGAAGAAAACTGAAATAATTTGGCTAGGCAAAGATTTATTTTCTACAAGATGCTTTATTTTCTTAATATTCTAAGGGCATTTATGTAATATGGTATTATATTTTTTTGATATATGGTTCTAGGATTGCATCAACTATTTAAAATTCTCTTTTATATTATTCACATATTGGGATCAAGAAAAAGGGAAACAAAAACAAATAGTGTGATTTGATCAGGACATTGAAATATATCACTTTTTCTTATTTTGAAATGTTTTGTCATAAAATAACATTTTAAAATGTGTACATTTTAGAGTACATGATAAAAATATGAAACTATTTTCTGAAAAGAATGTTATATTCTATATAGTTTTCATATAACTTTCTGACCAAATTTTTTTCTTTCTAGCATTTATTAAGAAAATATTTCTTTTTTATTTTTCTTCAATTTTGATTCAGATTATTCTTAAAACTTTTGAAATGAAACTTGATCTCTAATATTCTTGGATCTCTAATATTCTTGGATCTGATATCTTATTGATTTTTTTAATGTTGGAAAATAACTGCCACTATATATCAAAATGCATAAATCCCAACCTTATGTATTTAATGCTTTAAATCAAAGATTATTCAACTAATAATATAAAATTATGTCCACAGACCAGTATTTACCTTGTGGAGATTTCTTTCTTTTCAGGGAAATAGTAATGATAGCCAATATAAAAGATGTGGCTGTGCATATAAGTATATATTGAGACATCTCAGGCATCTTCGCCAACTGTATGTTTCGTTACAAATTGAGGCAATGTAGCTGCCAATGAAATTAATCTAATCCAACTGAGAATTAATTTTAAAATAATAATAATTTTACATAAAATAAAATAGAAAATTTCTTAAATTAAATGAAAGAACTGGGCACATCTATTATGAAAAATATGAGGACAGGAGAAACACATTTATTTTTTAGTCTCAAATATTTGAAGGATAACAGAGAGTACAGACAGGAGAGATTTTTCTGTTATCCAGAGATGAGAACGAGAGGCTTTGAGAGGTACTACTATTAATATTATACCATCTCTGTCAGGGATATTATCATTTAAGGTCCTTTCAAACTCAATACAGTATGTAAACCATAAGTTTATTCAACCATAAAAAGCAATTGAAATCAAAAACTTATTTTTTTTTCTACACAGTCATTTGCCCCTATTCCTCAGGTTATATACATAATCTAATTACATTGGACTCAGTGCTAGAAAAAACATAAAACACAAAATTCTTTAAATAAAGTTCAAATATGATTAAA
>PVHX01022387.1:0-27787 GCA_004024805.1 Geosciurus inauris | reverse complement strand
TCTGTACGGAAGAAGAAGCGAACTTACAGTACGGCTCTCGGCTCATACCGGAAGGGGTCTGACATCACCTGCTGCACCAAACCAATCTCAGAAGACACTGGACTCTAAGTCAACACCTCTTCCTGGCCCCAAGCCTTCCTTTTCCGGATGGGGAGAGGCTTTATAACCCTGTGTAACACGAGGCACAGCGCCATTTTCCTGACCTGTTCGAGCCTGGTGACTGGCCGGGAAACTGGTCCAGGAGCGTATTTCCTAGAATAAAAGCCTGTGTTGGTCCTGTTTCACCTCCATCTGGTCGTTCGTCTTACAATTATCAATACAATTTTGCTATGGTTTGAGGGTTTAGAGCTGGTCATGTTATATTTGTTTTTGAAGACCTTCATTTATTTTTAAAATTATTAACCAGGAGTTGTATATATTTATGTTGTACAAGATGTATACATTGAGGGACAACTAAATCAAATTAATCAACACATCCATTACCTCACATACTCACATATCACTTTTTTTCTTTTTGGTGGTGAGAACATTTAAAATCTACTCTCTTAGCAATTTTCAATGGTATAATACATTGTTATTACCTATGTAGAATCACCCTGTTGTACAATAGGCAGGAGGCTCTTGAACAAGGATTAGGTATAAGGCAAAGAGCTGGAGACTAAGTCCCTGGTATGGAGAGTCTTTGGGTCTCAATGAGTGGGACAAAGGAATCTGAGGGGCCAACGGGAGGATGCTGGAAAGTGGACGTCCACCTGCTGAGTACCCACAACAGACCAGACCTGGCCTCGTGCATCCCTGTTCATATAAGGCAGGTATTTAGAGTTCCATTTCCCAGGGGGAAAACAGAGACTCCTGAGACTTAAGCAATCTTTCCAAGGTCACACAGTTAAATGACCAGGGGATTTGAAACCAGGCTCACCAACCCCAATCAAGCTCCTCCCCTTGATTTAACCCTGGTTCCGCCTGTGTCAGTGGTCAGGCTTTACTGGGTGATCTTGAGCAAATCATGGAACCTCTCTGGGCGTCTGTTTGCTCTCTCAAGGAGTCCTCCGCAGGGCCAGTCTTCCCCGCTGGCCGGGGGTCAGAGTAGAGCCGGCTCCCCCGACTCCCGGCCTGCTGCTGCTCGGGGCCAGGACGTGCTGTTTGCTAGGCGGCCCTCATTTCGCATTTTGCCAGCGGCAGCCAGGCGGTGCGGTAGCAGCCTCGCTAAGCCCGGGTCTGCGCTGTTGCCTTTGGTGTTTTGCTTCTGCGAGTTGGTATCACAACGCACTCCCCTGATGCTGCCGGAAGCAATAATCCAGACACGGTTCCGGGGTTTAGTGGAAATCCTCCGATAGAGCGGAAGAAAGCGAAACCCAGCGAAGCAAGGATTTCAGCAGATGCAAAATCTGCCCATTTACCTTCCAAATCCGGGCGCGTGGCAGGGAAGGCAGCTCTGGGTCAGTGGAGAAAGGGCTAGAGCTGAATGCAGAAGACTGCGGTCTCTGCAGGCCTAAGGCTCCAATAAGAGGGAAGAGGAAGGTCGCCTAGTTTCACAAAAGGTTGAAAGATCGCGATTTGACTTAAATGGAGTGTGGATCGCGCAGCAGGCCAGCGCTTGTCGCAGCTCCACACGTTTTCCTATTAAGTCCTCACACCATTGACATAAGAAGCAGGATCATCCTTAATTTTGGAGTGAGGCTCATACAGCCTAAATGACTTGCCCAAAGTCACACAATTGGTCAATGGCAGAGCAGAACAGAACTGCTTGCTGCTGACGGAGGACACCACTATCTATCCTTGACAGGCAGGCTCTCTCTGGTGACCCCTAGCCCACACTAGTTACCTGGCATCATGGAAAATTACCTGGATGTGGTCAGCCTGCTTCTGGCACTCACACTTCTGTGTGCTTCTGGAGCCTCCTCAATCTGATATACCCCATCTGTGGTCCCAGACCCTCCTGCTGACCTCAGATGACTGTGGTGGCCTCCTTCTGGGCTGAAGAGATTGTGCAGTTACCAGGGAAAATGTGCCCTGGCTCTAGGCTTGCCAGGAGCACTAAGGCAATAAGCTATCTTTCTAAAATGAGGTTTTCCATTTTAGAGACTCTGAAACATCCAGGTCTGCCAAGCTGCAGTCCTTCTCAGCTCAGGATGACTTGGATCATTGCCAAGGTTGAACTGCTTAGAGTCCCCTCCTGGCTAACTTCACCAAACCAAGGATGACAACCCATCCAGGACACCAGCACCTAGTACATGGGTTAGCTCATAGAGCTTCTCTTGCTCTCTATATATTTACATATTTAGATAGAAACTGGATACACAAAGGGGTCTAGCGTGATGAGTACAGTATTGTATGTGCTATGGAGTTAGACCTAGGTTTATCTCAGCTCCAGTACTTACTAATTGTGCCACCCTGGGCGAGACATTTAACTCCTCAACAAGCCTACTTCCTTCTTTGTGAAATGGAAACAGTAATGCCACTCACCTCAAGATGTTACTATGGGACTGAATTAAACATGCACAGTGCCTGGCACGCAGAGAGGGCTCCATCAATAGAGGCTCCTGCCATCATGCCCGTGGCCCGTGGAATCACCGCCTGTCTTCTCAATTTGGAAAGTGACAGCTGATGGCAGGCCTGAGGCTGCCAGGTAGGGAGGCTGCCTGTCTGGGGCCGCCACGAAGCCGCTGGTGGCTGCAGCCTTTCACAAGGCATTACAGGACATTGTTTTAATCAATACTATATTATTTCCTCCACAGCATCTATCCCCATGTTTATTATGTGTAAATAGGGTTTTTCAAGGATGTGAATGTGTTAGCTTAATGTAGCTGACATTCAGTGTGTGCAATCTGGTGGCTGCCCCTCAGGACCTCCAGGAAAATGAGATGATGTATCTGCCACAAAGCCGCTCTTGTGAGCGAAATTTGAGAAATTCAATGCGGTGGCGGCGGTCAGGATACCGGTACATGCTTGCAGGCGTGGGCTGCATGCTTGAGCAAGGAAAACAGACAATAAACATGAACCTGGTAGTATGTTTCCGCTACTGGAATAGGGCGTGGAGGTTGAGGATCTGGAATTAAGGGATTGAGGTTCCCATCTCTTTGCTGCCAGATCTAGATTCTACACAACTCTACTCTGCATGGCCACTTCCTGTCTTTTCTTGCCTGTCCCTGGAGTTTGTCAAAGTTACCCTTTTTGAGAGCTGTTCCTAATTTTGCTGGATTCTTAGATGTTCACCTTCTTCTCTTGGGGATATGTGACCCCCATGGTCTGAAAACTCATCTTGTGTGTGTTTCTCTGGCTCAGCCCCATCCCATGGGGTTTTGCCAACCTGGCTGTCAAGGCAGGCTGTGTGTGGCAAAGCTGGCCTGTCCAGACTTTCCACATAGGTTCATCTCTCCTCCTCTGCCAGGGAGCTCAGAATAACAGATGTTGGCACTCCAGGTCCCTCTCCCTCAGCCCTGTGGGGCCGCAGTGAAGCAGGAGGAGAGTTTTATTTAGATTTTGGGGAGAGATTCTCTACCATGACACCCTTCAAGTTACAGGTCAGACATCTCTACCACACATGGATCACAATCAATAGCTAGAGCCTCAGTAATGGACATTTAACGCAATTTAATCAAATATCAGACAACTTGGAATTCAGTGGTAGAGCTTGCTGTAATGTATCATAAAGGAATTAACTGTTTCCAAGATAGTTCATGGAATTTTACCGGCAAGATGTATTTCTACCCACTCTTTTCTTAACCGTGTTTGGAAGCAAAGGACTGGATTGGAAAACTGCCTGATTTCCATCTTTATGTCAAACATCAAAGAGGGCCCAAGGGAGGCCCCGTCTAAGAAATGTGGGAGGAAGGGCTCGGTGCCTAGCCCTTCTATGCCTATCTGTTCATGTGTCCAGAACGCTTGGCAAACTCTGGGGGTCCATCTCACTAAAAGGTACTCTATAAATGTAAATGGCCGTTGTTATCATTAAACTCCGTCTGTGTGTCTTAAACCCACCGCACAAAATGTGATTGGAGTTGGGCTTCTGTTCCCTTCCCTGCCTGAGCGATATGAGGGAGGTGTTTTTCTTGGCAAATAAATATGATATCATAAGCCCTGGCAGGATTCCAACCTGAGTAATGGCTGTCTGCCTTCCTAATTCCCTCAGCAGCTCGGAACAGGAACATTATTCTTTACTTCCTCTCTTTAAAAACAAACTCTCTATTGCAGAGCATTACTCAGCCGCAGGATCCCTCCCAAGATGTGGCTGCATTGTGACGATGGGATGTGAGCGATGAACTCAGATTACAGTGCACATTTGGGAAAACACAGTGAGACATTTGGCCTCGAAAAGGCACCTGAGGACCTTGGATGACAGCGGCCACTCTTCCTGTGTCCTTGTTCATGAGGGATGCAGAGCTAAAGTCAATAAGAATCACATTGCTTAGTGCTGCCATTTCCCCCGTCTACATCGTTATGGAGTAACTGGGTAACTAGGTAATCGACTTGAGCTGGACATTCACCAGGAGGCACCCAGTTGTATTGCAGAGCAGTCTCTCCATGCCTGGCTGTGGGGACAGGGTGCTGGAGAATGATTCTTTGCTGCTCACCTGGCCACTGCTGCCTTGAGGTATATAACCTGCTGCCATCTTTGGTTGTCATTAAATCCTTATGACAACACTTTGGTAATGATCAAAGGCATTATTACTGTTACGCTTTGGATCTTAAATACTGCCCCCCAAGGCCATGTGTTAAAGGCTTGGTGCTACTAGGAAGTGGCGGAACCATTGGGAGGTGGAGCCTAGTGGGAGGAAGTTAGGTCATTGGGGGTATGTGCTTGGAGGAGATATTGGGACCCTGGCCTCTTCCCCCTCTGCTCCTTGGCAACCATAAATTGAGCAGCTTAGCTCCACAATAAGCTCCCCATCATGATGATCTGTTTCACTACACTCCCCACACTGACAAAGCCAATAGACCATAGACTGAAACCTCTGAAACTGAGCCAAAATAGACCTTTCCTCCTTTAAGTTGCTTATCTCAGGTATTTTGTCACAGTGACAGAAAGCTAATACAGTTACCTTCCCTCTTAGAAACCTGAAAACAGGCTCAAAGAGATTCATCAGAGAACTTATTCAGGACAACTAAATACACAGAGCAGAAACGGAAGTCAAACTCGAGTCTTTTGGCTTCAAATCCAATTTTTATGGTGCTACATCAGATCCTGCTATGATTTATGGGCTGCAAGGATTTTGGCATGTCACTTGCCCATGTTGAAGCAGGCATTACAGGGTGGCCCAGTGAAGGCACTGGATTGGGAGCAAGGGCACAGTTTCACCTCTGTTGGTCTCAGATCTGCTGGGGTCTCACTGGAAGTCACTCAGTCAGATGAGGATAACACTGGCTACACTTACAGGGAAGTCTTGAGGCTGGTATGCCTTGAGGAGTCCTGGGAGAAGAGCAGATCAGTGTGTAGTGTGCAAAGGCTCAGTGTTGTTGGTTCAGCCAGTCAACATTTACTGAGCATCTACTATGGTCAAGCTCAGGGATACAACTATAAACAAGAGAGTTCCTGATAGAAGCTGGTAGTCTGGTGAAAGAGGCAAGACAATGGAATGGACCATAATAATTCAGGTTGAGCATCTCTAATCTGAAAATCTAAAATCTGAAAATTTCTGAATGCCTATTTGATGTCACAAGTGGAAAATTCTACACCTGGCCTCATGTGACCCATCATAGTCAAAACGCAGTCACACTAAAAATATTGTATAAAATTACCTTCAGGCTAAATGTAAAGGGGTACATGAAACATAAGTGAATATTATATTTATAGAGAATGCATCCATAAGATATCTCATTATGTATATGCAAATACTTCAAATCCAAAAAGATGCAAAATCTGAAACACTTTCTGGTCCCAAGCATTTTGGATAAGGGATGCACAACTTGTACAGTGAGATGCATGCTCTCACATGAGAGATCCAGGGCACTGTGGCCATGCACAGGGGAGCCCTTCTCTAGACATGGCAGTTCTTGGAAAACCCTCATAGGGGACATGACATCTCTGCTGAAGCCATAAGGACAGATGGGAGATGGGCAGATAAAGATGGGGCTTCAGAGTATTCTATGCTGAAGATGCAGCACGTGCAAGGGCCCGTGGTCAGACGGCAGGAGCAGTTAGCAGACCTGGCTGGGCATCTTTCCAATCAGGAGCAGATAGTCATGGAGCCATCTTGTCCGCCACACCTTTAGTGCCTCCCTGCCTAAACCCTATAGCCCAGAAAGTCTTCATTTTTCTCTGAACTTCTTTAGCCTTCAGTTGTGCAGGAAAGAGGAGCTGGAAATGCACCCGAACCAGAGCAGGCAGCACTGACTCCAGAATCAAAAGGATCCGGCTGTGCTTTATCTAACTGAAGGACTGTAATCGGCAAGATGTTCAGTTAACATATTTCTGCCTTCTGAATGGCTTTTACTTTTCACTAAATTGAAACCGCAGTACAATATATGTGAATGATTAGGTTGTGTAATACATTCCAGCAAATTTAGATTAGGAATGATTATGACTTAAGTAAAATAGTTGAACACAATTCTTATTGCCATCTATCTTTTTTCTTCTTTTTAGTGTTCCTGGGAGTGATTGAATGCAAGGAATGAATGACTCCTAGGAGAGCTGGGGCTGGGGCAGGGATGGGTTGAGGTCTGTCTTTAGAGGGCTTTCAGGGGAAGGAAGAGGCTGGCAGGAAACCTCACGATCTAGGGTGCAGGGAGAAGCCCTGGGCAGATGGGAGGCAAGTCCTGGATCTGCCATTTGCTAGCTGTGTGACCTTAGGTAAGTTACATAAACTCTCTAAGTCTTAGTTTTCCATTAGCAAAATGGGCTTTTGTATTCCTGGTTCATGGGATTGTTGCAGGGATGGAACGAAGTCAGATATATTAGAGCAACACTGCAGATGGACCAAGGGCTTGGGTGAGGAGTGGAAGTCCTGATCAAGTTCTGGATCTACCACTTTCTATAGCTGTGTGACCTTGACCTTTGTTACTCAGCCTCTCAGAGCCCAAGGTCCTAATCCACAAAATGGTAATAAGTGCAAGTGACCATGAATATTCTTGGAAGGAAGCTTAAATGGGATTTTTCCATGTTAAAAGTGCTTTGCATCATGTAAACCACCTTGGAGGGTTATATGGCTGGTAGAGGTAGGAATAGGAGTCTGGGGGCATCTGCTTTCCTGGAACAGCAAGCAGGCACGGTAAAGTGGAGCTTTGCTGGGGGTCCTGGTGGGGGAAGGGAGGGAGAGGACCCCCAGGAGAAAGTCCCCTTTGGAGTTCCAAGTCTTATATCTGCCCTAGGCACTCTCAGTCTTCCCTCTCCTGCTCTGTATTTACCAAGTAGTATTGAACTCATTCTAACAGTCTGTATGAAGTATTTATGTATTATGTTTATGTTTAAAGTCAGCAGCCCTGGTTCAAAGGGCAGGGAGCTGTTTCTTCGTCTGATGTATCCCAAATACCTAGAGTACAGCCTGGCCAGTTAGGAGGAGCCTGGAAAAGATATGCCAAGTGAATGGATTTATGAGTGAGGCTGAACCTCCATCTCCTGGGAATAACTGAGCTGAGGCTGGGGAGCCAGGGTAAACGGAGTGCATCCGTCACTCTAGTGAGGAGCCTGCTGCAGGGAGAAAGAGCTGTAGTTTGGGGCATGGATCCTGGCACCCACTCTTCAAGGGAGCCACAACCTCCCCGCCTCCGCTGGGATTTTCTCTGAACCCTGGAAGCACCCACAACCTTGCTGTATTTCCCTGTCCCCTCCTAGCAACCTGACAAAATGCCTTCCAATCAGAGTAATTATTGCTGTCCTGGAGCTGCTTCCTCTTGAGGTGGCTGCCTCCTGTGGCGCCTGCTGGAGACAATATTTCTCTTCTGTTCATCATGACAGCTGGGACAACAAATAACAGGACAGCAGATGAAGGGCCCTCCAGGCCCTCTAGAGCTGAAGGAGGCTGGGCAGGTGGCAGTATCAGCATGGAGGAGAACAGCCGCTATGGCTCTTGGACTTGGTGTGGGGCTGGCTGGGTTTGTCAGTGAACTGTGCTGCTCCTGGCCAAGGTAGGCAGGGCTGTCAGCTGAGCCCACTCACCCACCTGCAGGCAGGTGCTTAGGGTCCCTGATGCACTTGGAAAAGTGCTAGGTACCGGCCTGCAGGAGCTGGCATGCTATCAGGGGCCACATGCCTCAGGTGTCTTGCTAAGTGCTTTTCCCTCCACTTGAAAACCCTGTGAAGTAGCTACTGTGTTTAAATGAGGAAATGGAAGCTCAGAGAAGTTGAGTACAGTCAGCCCTCCATATCAGCAGATTCCACATCATGGGTTGAACAAATCACACATTGAAAACATTAAAAAAAAAAAAAAAAAACCACATCAGATCTAAAGATGTATAGACTTTTTTCTCATCATATTCCTTCAACATATAACAACTATTTACATAGATTTTATATGGAGTTAGGTAGTATAAGTAATCCAGAGATGATTTAAAGTTTGTGGGAGGTCTTGCACAGGTTCTATGCAAACACTACACCATTTTATATGGGACTTGAAAATCCATGGATTTTGGTGTCCACAGGGAATCTGAAACCAATCTCCCAGACACTGAGGGGGTGACTGTAACTGGTGGTTGGACTTGCAACTTGTTAACTGTCAATGCTGGGGCGAGAACTTCCATGTTTCCAAACCCCAAATGCCTCTTCTCTCTATGCCACCCTGAATCATCTGTGGGGTAGACACTCCCTGTCAGAGTTTAAGTGCTTTACTCCCTAGCCTCAGTTTCCCCTTTATTGTACCAGCTATTGATGCCTAGGTGATGTGTCCTGAACCTCAGCCTCACTTTATCCTGACACCTTGCCTAACCTTGCCAGTGTCCTCCGCCCGTCCCTGGGGCGTGGGCTGGAACTTTCCTGGGGCCTGAGCTGCTGCTGGCTGAGTCCCTGTTTCACTTGCCAGGTGAAAGCTCCTCACCTTTCTGATGTGCCTCACCCTTAGGAGCGGAGCTCCCTCTTGAATACCAATTAGGGCCAACAGCAGCAGTGCATTGCAATACTCCGGACACTGAGTTTAACACCAGTATTAATAGTAACCCTGGCTTATAATGTTCAACAGTTTTTGAACCCAGGAACTGTAGGTCTGAGGTCTGTGTTCTTAGTCATCTTATTGTCCTTCCTTTTCCTCATTTGACCTGGTCTTTTGACCTTAACCACCTCAATGAGTCTCTGTTTCATTAATATTCCCCTTTAAATCTTTTTATAAAACTGGACACAAAACTTCAGATGTGGTCTGACTAAACAAAGCCCAGGGGAACATCACTTCTTCTGTGTCAAACATTGCTTTGCAGTTACTGCTATCTCAGAGTGCACTCCCTTTCCTGGGTTCTCCAGTCCCAGGGGTGGCTCCTCTTTGGACTCTCAGCTCTCCATCCACAGGGCTCTGTCTAATGCTCTATGTCTTCCAGAAATGGGTCTTCGTGGGAAAGCTAAGGCCCCTAGTCATGCTTCCCCCTGGCAGGTCGTGTCTGCAGGGGCTGCACATGGCTCCCACCCTGGCTTACAGTGTACACGGCAGAGGAAAGAACCTGATCTTGGGCCAGTGGGGGGCTGGGTAGAGGCAAAACAGCCTGTGAAGGTCATTGCCATTTCTCAGTGAGTGATCTGTCCCCATTTCAGCCTCAGTAGGAAAGTGATGGAGGGTGTAATTAGGGCCCGAGCAGCGCCTGTAGGGCTGCTGAGCTTGCTCAAGGAGGCTGGGGACACAGGCAGTAGTCTCTGTCCTATGAGATACCTTGGGATCGGGAGCCCAGGCTGCTCAGGACAGCTGCCTCAAGGGACTCAGGACCCAGGCCTTCCTTCACTATTCTCCCCACTTCTTCTCTCATCAAAATTTATTTGTCCTCTGTGTCTCATTTCCCCCCATTCTCTTGAGGACAAGTCTTATTAGCAAGTGATCTAAGGCATTAATGTGGCATTAAGATGTGAAAGTCTAACAATTGGTTTTGATGTTTGTAACCACCCATATCCCAAGGGTGTAGATCTTGAACAGGGGGTTCCTTCACCTAAAGGCATGTATTCCTCAGGATGAAGTTCCATGTGTTCTGGAAGAAAGACAGTTTGTGCAGTGTCAGCCCCAAGTGGTTATCACCCAGAGGGCATTACAGTGCACTGCGCGAAGATGAGAAATGGAAGCTCCCAGGGATCTGCGTCTTTCTCAAGGTCCCATTGCTAGTGGGTGGTAGGGCAGAGACAGGAGCCCAGGTTGGTTATTTGAGTGATGAGCTCTTCCTGTATTGCTTAAAGCATCCGAACCATATCCTGCATTACACCTGAACCTGAGGCTAGGGAGTCCTGCTATAGTTTAGATCTTGAATGTCGCCTAAAGGCCATGTGCTGAAGGCTTGATGGCCAGCCTGTGGTGCTATTGGGAAGTGATGGAGCTTTTCAGGGGTGGGGCCTAGTGGAAGGAAGTTAGGTCACTGGGGGCATGCCCTTGAAGGAGATCCTGAGACCTGGTCCCTTCCTGTCTCTTTCACTCCCTGGCTGCTGTGAAGGGAGCAGCCCTCCTCCACCACATGCTCCTGCCATGATGCACTGAGTCACCACAGGCCCAAAGCAACAGGGCCAAGTGACAATGGATTGAAACCTCTGAAACCATGAGCCAAAATAAACTTCTCTTCTTTAAAGTTGATTATCTCAGGTATTTTGTCACAGTGATGGAATGTTGACTAACACAGGTCCCATCAGGGGTGTAGTACTATTAGAAGGATCTGATATGTTCAGAGAAATCTCTGTCCTGCAGTCCTGCAGGAGAGAGGGGCAGGAGAACTATAAATATCACTACAATTTCTTGATCACTTGTTATGCTCTGACATTATTTCAGGATCTTCAATTACTCAGATCAATTTGTAAGTCATATTATTGTATTCTGTTTGTCCAGTAAGGAAACTGAAGATCAGAAAGGTCACATTACTTCCACATATCCCTCTGTTACATAGGCCTACTCACCATTCCTGGAGTCCTTACAGCTCCAGGCCTCTTTCTGGGCCAACAGTCCCACCCCATTCCATCTCCTTGGGGTACTGACTGCTGTGCAAGGGTCAGTAAGGATAGGCAGGGCACTGCTTGCCTGTAGACTCTCCAGAGAGGAATCCATGAGGCAGCTGAGGGCTTGCTCACTGCCCTGGGTGGACCATGAAATAAAATTCCAGAACCTATAGTGTCCCTTGGCTGGGGACCTACATGTATTGGGTGTCTCTGATGTCTCAGGCTCTGTTCTAGGTATTTTCCAAACAGTTCTTATTTTAATCTTAATAACAACACAGCAAAGTAGGGAATCATCCCTCCCCCTTAATATGGATGAGAAACTGAGGCAAGAGGAAACACCAAGTCACAGAGCTAAGAAGTTAGGGAGCCAAGATTGGATGGTTCCGAGTGATTCTAAACTCATGCTCTTCTTCCTAAACCATGAAGCATTCCAAGGAAGGCTGAGGGTCAGAGGAGGCAGAGTCTTCTCCTGGAGCTGCTGATTGGGCTGGGGACACAGACCTCATCAGGATGGGAAGGACCATGACATCCTCTCTGGGTCCAAGGTGGACAATGGTCACTCGTTTGGCCCTGCTTCTGCTGTCAGTAGCTCAGGGCACCAGTTGCATGGTGGGCAGTGCACCTGGGGCTAGAGAGAGTCCTTTAGTTTGGGTAAGGGCCAAGAGTGCCAGGGTGGCAGGTCCAGGAGGCCTATCCGGGAGGCCTTGGGGAGGATATGCGTTTGGTATCAGTCAAAGGTGAAGCTCTAAGTGCTCAGGGGTGTAAAAGCTGCTGCACTGAGGTGGGCGTGGCCAGAGCAGGAAGGAGCCTGGAGCAAGACTCTTCAGCTTAGCTGCAAGAGGGGCTCAGGGCAGAAACAGGTTGCAGCCCACAGCAGAGGGTCAGGCACCTTGCACCTTTTCTGTGAGGGGGCTGGGAGGAGTCTGGGGCCCAGAGGGTGGAGGGGAGGAGGCACAGGGTCCAGTCACATCAGGAAGCTTGCATAAAGCGCTTCTTGGCCTGCCAAAGCCTTAGAGCCAACCTCTTCTGCAGACGTGTGGCTTGTCTGATTGGTTCTCCAATAGGAAAAATGCCAGGGCTTTGGAGGAACAAATGTCGCGGGCCTGGGTTCCTATGGAGCCAAGGCACTGTCTCCTGCAGGTCACCCTTGTGTGGATGCGGACTTAGGGCCAGGCAGCTCTTCACAGTCGTTTCCCCACAGCTCGCCCCATAATTGACTGACTCATCGGTCACCGCTTGTGCGCTCAGCCATTGTTAACTGGTGACTTGAAAATTACCTTTATTTAGCACTGTTATCGGGAGGCTGCAGGGGCACCAGCATTTCCACTCCAGTAGCTCTCTCTGGCTGACGGCAGCAAGCAGTCTTGTCGCACACTCTATAGTCCCGAGCTGCAGCCCTCCCTGCTCCCTGTGGGGACGGGCAGCGTGCTAAGTGGGCGTGGCAGGACGGCCAGCCTGTGCCAGGCTGCAGCAGCCCCTCTGGGTACTGGGCGGGTGATGATTACCCACCTGGCCCTGCTCCCTGCTGCCTGTCCAGCACGACCTGCCTGCCTCCAAGCATCTCCTGATGGTCACATTGCCTTGTATGCAGGAGTTGATCTAGAAGGGGGTGCTTAACAAGGATCTGGGGTATGTAAAGTATGGTGATTTGCAGAACTCGTGCAGTTCCTTAATTTTGAGTGAATGTGATTATAAACCTTTAGGGAGGGAGCACTTTCATTGCCCCATAGCTTTCAGTAGACTCTCAAAAGGGATTGTGACCTCCAGAGAGCTAGGAAGCCCAGTTATGAGTCATGGTTCTCAGGTCATTTATACAAGAAGAACTGAGTCCACAGTCTGCTCACTTGGGGATATAGGTGGCTGCTTGCTGATTGACAAATCACAGAGAGACAGAAGGGACTGGGCATTTGCAGGAGTCCTGCCTTTCACTTCCTGCCTTATTGGGGCAAAGAACTGTCTCATGGCTCCCTTTCCTCTGTAAGTTGGCAGAGTGAATCTACTTCCCATCCCTCTGCCTCCTCACTGGTCACAGGCCCTGTGGTGTGTGAGGTTCTGCGGTAGGGTGTGGGATTGGTTTAGTGAGAGAAGAATGGAGGCAGAAGAGGTGGATGGGGGAAGATGGAGAGGTTGGTGAAAACTAAGGAGCAAGGTTGTGTTAGCTCCTTGTTGCTGTGGCCAAAATATCTGACAAGAACAACTTAGAGGAGGAAAAGTTCATTTTGGGGGTCAAAGTTTCAGAGATTCAGTCCATGTTGGCTGCCTCCGTCACTCTGGGCCTAAAGTGCATCGTGGAAGAAGGTCATAGTAGAGAAAAGCTGCTCAGTTCATAGCAGCCAGGAGAGAGAGGGAGAGAGTTGGGAGGAGGGAGGGAGGAGAGAGAGAGGCCATGTACGAGGGACAGATTACAATCCCCAATGGTATTCCTCCAAAGACCTACTTCCTCCAGCCACGCCCCGTCAGCTTATAGTTACCACTCAGTAGTGCATTCAAATTATTAATACACCAAATGGATTAATCCACTGATGACGTTACAGTTCTCCGAATTCAATCTCTCACCTCTGCACTGTGCTACATTGCCTAACACATGAGCTCTTGTGACAGATTTAGATCCAAACCATAACAAAGGTTAAGCCAAGCCAGAGAAGGCCTGGCTCTGGGGAGGGAGGCCAGTCCTTTCTCCCCACACAGCACAGCCTTCGCCTGCCAGAGTGGCTGGACCTGTCCTTTCCCCTCTCACGGGTGGTACCTTTAAAATCCAGCAAGGGCCTGCATCTGCAATTCTCTAATGTTGACTCTTGGGGATCTCTGATCCTTACAGACAGCCAGAGACTCTGAATAGAACATAGAGGAAGTCATTGTCCTAAAGATCACACCAAATTTGGAAGCCTCGGAGAAGGAATCTGTGCGCTGTTTTCTGCCACGTCCCCCTTGCATTTCTTAGTCCTCTGCACCAGTGGTCCCAGCCTCTGGGAGGAGGGGCAGTGTTTCCTGGCAAAAGCCATCCTGCAGCTGGCCCCGGGCCCTCAGACCTGTGGGGGCCTTTCTGGTGGCAACTTGTGCAGCATCTCTTCCTAAGCATGCCCTGAATATGGATGTAGAGTTCCCTCAGCTGCCCGTGGCACTGTTTCCGTGCAGCTGTGGGGACAGTGACAAGGTCTGTGGGCTGTCAGCCCGGCTGGAGAGCACTCGAGAGCCACTTCATCGACCTTCTCTTCTCTTTCCAAGCCTCTTAACCCACTTGAGTGTGGGAGGGGCCTGAAGGGGGGCCACGCTCATTTGGGCAGACAAGGGAGCCCCAGTCAGCCTCCTCCTCGGTCTGGCTCCAGAGATCCAAAGGCAGAGGCAGGGTTGGGGGCAGTGGGCAGAGTACCTCTGGCAAAGCTGAGTCCAACAGCCTGGTGGTCCCAGCGGGGAGGTGGGGTGAGAATAAGCCATTGCTGGGAGGGGAGGCGTTGGGGAGCCCCTGTACTGTTGATGACTTGTGATTTGGCCTCATTCCTCCCTAATCAGAAACCTGGGCTTTACTTTGAGCCTCTAATTTACAAAGTGTACCTGGAAGATGATGTTCCTGTGACTCAGAGAGACCGAGTGCTTTGCCCAAGGCTACATAGCAGGTCAGCGGCAAAGACAGGGCCACAATGAGGTCTCCTTTCCCAAGGGGGATCCAGTCAATTCTTGATCCTCCGGGGCCTTCATCCAGGCCACATATACTGCCCCCTTTGGAATGACAGGGATTGCAAGAATTGATCAGCTCTGATGGCACATACTGCCTCCAGAGGACCAACAATGACTGGAGTCAGCCAGGACATCCTTCCCTGGGCCTCCTCCAGCTTTGCTGGCATGGGCATGGTCTGCTTTTCAAGGGTCTTCTTTGATGTGTGCATGGTCAGAAAGAATTGGAATAAATTATGATCTAAGGGTTGGAGTCATAGGCTAACACTGTTTCTGCCTTTTGGAGCAAGGGAAGTGACCAAGAGCTCCCATCCATAGGGGAGCTCTTGGCTCCTAGGAGGGAAAGACTCCAAGGATGAGTCTTTGTGAACCCCAGGGAAAGCCATAGAAGCCAAGGTTGAGAATCCTGGCTGTGGCGGAGCTGCCTTCTCCAGAGTCTGTTCACCAGTCTCCAGAAGCACCTGTCATGAAGTCCCAGCAACCCTAAAATCCAATGTCCATGCCCATGAAGCCACCTAGCAAGACTGTTCTATTCACTGCCTTAGACTCAGACTTATGTAGCACTTAGCACATAGTAGATGCTCAGTAAATTGTCAAATGAATTAAGTGAAAGGAAACTTAGAAGATCATTATCTGCAGATAAACCATATTTTATGGGAGTGACATTTGAGGCCTAGAGAGGTTAAGTAACATGTCCAAAGTGGCACAGCCAGTTAGTAGTGAGGGGAATGCCAGAATTTAGGTGTCATTTCACTTTCCTCTTTTCCTTCTGAAGGGGGAAGGTAGGAATGTGATGCCCTTAGCCCCAGGGTCAAGCCACTGGGGAGAAGTTCTGAGAAGTTCTGTCCACGTTTCTTAGCTGCATTGAGTCTACAGTTAGTGGATGAGGCTTGGTAAAAAAGAAATGGTTCATCTGGAAATGACTCAGCTCTGTGTCTTGGGCACTTGGGAGCTTTGCTTTTAGGAGCACGCAGCTCTCCACAGCTCCCTTACATACCTGGGAGTCCAGATTTCCCCTTCCAGAAAGGGGTAATAAAAACTGTTACAGCCAAGCATTGCTCGAGGACGTTTTAGGCAATGACAAGCTACATGTTTGTACAATGCTGATCCTATAGGAACATAAGGGAGCTGAAAATTTCCCACCGCCTAGTGACATCATCGCCACTGTACCGGGGTGTATGTGACGTCATATCACAAGGCATCGCTCAGCTGTTTGAGGTGATGTCAGCACAATCACCACACTACAGTATAGAAGCAGGGCTCAGTTATAACCGGACAGTAAATAATGCTTGATGACGACACTACATGATATTCTAACTTTTTAATGGCTATTTAACTGTGCATTCCTTCTACATATAAAAGAAAAGTTTACTGAAGGGCAGTTGCTACACCAGGCAGGCAGCAGCCTCGTAGCCTGCATACTCAACAGGTCTCTGGTGTGCGTCATTTTTTCTAGTGCTTGGTTGAACTTTGTATGGTTGATCGCTGCCTAGGAGCAGGCCATTCTCTGTATACCACGAAGTCTAGGTGTGATGTAGGCTGTACCTTCTAGGGCTAAGTGTACTCTGTGCTGCTCACAAAGTGAGAAAAGCACCTAATGATGCATTTCTCAGACCATGCGCCTACCCTGAAACTGCATGTGACTGTACTCGTCAAGTAAGAAGGACAGAAGTGACCGTCTCTCTGCTGCTGGGGCCCTGGGAGAGACAGCTTGGGCCCAGGTTCCCAGGCCCAATCCTAGAATCTCTTCAAAGCAGAAAGAGGGAGCAGGATGGAGCATCGTGTGGATTCTAGACCCTCCACTGAGTTATTGAGGAAAGCCAGGATATGGGAGGATTTAAGGGCGTGGCATCTTGACCCACCTCTGAGGAATGCCTGCTTTAGACCAGACATCACCAGAAGCCCATGTGGCCCCTCTGTTCCTCAGAGCGCCCTTCCCAGCACGCATGATCTGGAAACTCCCCTCACTATCAGAGCCTGATGGTTTTCATTGACCAGGGTCCTCTCTTGTGGAGAGCAGTGTGGCCTGTCTTGGCGCCTAGACCCGAGCCTGTCTGCCACCCTGGGGCTTCTCAATGTGGGGACACTAAAGGGCAGTGCCAGCTGCTGACAAGGCTGAGCACACACACATCAGTGCTGAGGAGTCGACAGGACTGTCTGAATTAAGTGGCCAAGTTTAGTTTTTAATTAAGCCCCCGTGGTCCTTTAAAAAGGTCACTGATGACACCATGTTCTTTAAGGCCAATATGAAAAGACATTCAAAGTCAAAGTTCTGAGATGGGAGCCTTGTAACTTGAAATGTCACAGGAAGAAATTTGGAAATGGGGGAAGAGGAAGCTGGTGGGAAGGACAAGGCTGTCACATTGTCCTGCCATCGGCTTTACACTTTCCACTTGGAGCTCCAAACTATTTTGGTCTCAAAGGGCAAAGGGCTCCACTCTCCTCCCTGGAGTGCCTCCCCCACAGCTGCCGATAGGGCTCCTTGTTTGCTATGCCAGTGAAAAATAGAGTCGTTGTGTTCGCTGATGTGGAATAAAAGTTGATATCAATGGCAGACGATGGCAACTTGCCCCATCTCTGGGGAATTAATACAAAGATATGCAATTGGCATTATTCTTCTGTACCAGTTCCTTCCAGACTTCTCTACAGACCTGGACCAATACTCTACCACTTGGAAATACATTTCTACCTAAAGTAAGCCTACAGCCACTGAATCACTTCCTACCATCCCATAATGATCCCACAGTGAAAGTAAAGACCTGTGCCTGGTGTCCTTTGGGGGCCCAAGAGCCACAGACGTAAGTGAGCCTGAGCAGAATGAACAGTTCCCCCAGGGAGAGATGTGGACTGGTCAGTAGCTAGAGGCTCAAGGTTTGGCTGTATGAGTTTTTTTCCTGGAGCCCCTTGGCTGGCACCAATGCAGAAGCGGTAAGACATTCTAGATAGTGAATATTTCAGTGTAGCCAGTGACTTTGTGAAATCTGGGCTACATTCTGTCTGTGGTCACCAGGCAGAATAAGAAGTGGAAAGGACTTCAGATTTACATTCAGGAAATTTGGGTCTTGCACCAAAGAGTGTTGTTTACCATCAGAATACTTATGTCATAGGCATGATATTGTGCCTCAATTAATGAAATATGGATTTCAGAGCTTCCCTTGAGAAGGTAGGGCTGGTTAAAGAGATATAAAAAAATCATTGAGCCTGGCGCAGTGGTGCAAGCCTGTAATCCCAGCACTTAGGGAGGCTGAGACAGGAGAATCACGAGTTCAAAGCCAGCCTCAGCAACGGCGAGGCACTAAGCAACTCAGTGAGATCCTGTCTCTACATAAAACACAAAATAGGGCTAGGGATGTGGCTCAGTGGTCAAGTGCCCCTGAGTTCAATCTCCAGTGCAAAAAAAAAAAAAAAAAAAAAAAAAAAAAATCATTGGGAGGATTTCTTTAAAGACAGCCGATTCACCTGGAAGGTGCACTTCTTTTGTACTTTCTTCTTCCTGCCTGAAATGTGGAGTTGATGGCTGGAGCTTCAGCACCTATTTTATGCCTTGAGATTATGCCCTGAGAATAGAAACCAGTGCTAAGCATGAGCTGGTTATCTATCCCTAGATTTCATGTTAAGTGAGATAAAGTTAACTTCTGGCTTGCTTTTGCAATTAAATATTACTCTAGATATCTATTTCAAATAGATGAATACTAAAGTGACACAGATTGATTGCCCATGCTGTCATTTACTCCTGATGGACTTTGGGTAAGTCACTTAATATATTTGAGCTTTGTTTTCCTAACTCCTACAGTGGGAATACTACTCTCATTTTTGCCTTGTAAATGTTACTTCTGACTTGCCAAGCCCACTCTCAGGCTCCCCAGAATGTTCTCAACCTCTTGTAAAGATCACATGGCTTTCCTATGCTAGCAGCGCTGCCTCCCTCCCATTGTTTAGCCAGACAATTGTTCCTGAACCAAGGAATGTGCCTGCCTTCCAACTTCAATGGCTTGCTCAGGCTGTTATAAAGTCCCCTCTGGGCTCCCATTTTCCAGAGACACAATAGCTTTTCCCGCCTCGCTCAGGCCTCACCCCTCCTAGCTTGGTGAAGACATGTCTGCTGTTTCAAGCTGCTGAAAAAGGAGGCTTCAAAGAGCCCACATTGGCCTGTTAGGCTCTGACTCATAGAGACGTTTCTGGAGATGCTCAAAAGCCTTATTAATCTGCTGAGATGTCCCGGGAGCTGGCGCGCACACCCTATGTCCAGGCTTTTCAGCGGCCTCCATTGTCTCAGCCGCATTGTCCTGCTCGGTGTCCTGGCCCCTAATGGACTCTCTCCGAGGCAGGCGGGCTTTTGGTTGTGCCTGCTGTTTCATTCCTTGGCTCCTTTCTTGTTCTTCTCTGTTCCCTTTAACTCTTAAAATGAAAAGGTGACTGGTTCTCTTGGGTAGTTTGTTCCCCTAGCTCCCCGTGTATCTACTTCACCTCTTTCCTCTCTTGGAATTTGGCTGGGTTGGGCAGACAGAGGCATGGGAAATTGGTGCCCGGCTGGCTTTGCTTGCAAATGAAAACCTCTGCCTGGGCTCCCCATGGGCCGCTGCAGCTTACAGCTATGGGGCATAGAAGCTGGCTTCCCCAGGGAGCGCCTGGCTCCAGTCCACCCATCAACCACCCTCAGGTGTGGAACCTCTGCAAAGGAGAGCGAGCCAGACACCCAGGGCTCTAGTCCTGTCTCCATCCACTGCTGGTTTCCATTTTCTTAGTCTAAAATCAGAGGCTTGACTTGCCGGTCCTGTGGTAGGCAGCTTCCTGATAAGTCCTGTCTATGGGTTTTCAAGCCCTTGTAAGCTTGGATGTTAGTCAGTTTTCCATCACTATAACAAATTCCTGTGGTAGTCAACTTGCACAGAGAAGAGGTTTATTTCTGCTCAGAGTTTTAAAGCTTTCAGTTCATAATTGCTTGACCCCATTGCTTTGGGCCTGTGGGGGCAGATCATGGCTGGAGTACATGGTGGAGCAAAGCTATTCATGTTATGGTCAGGAAGTGAAAGACAAACAGACTGGGATCCTATAATCCCTTTGGAGAGCACATCTCCAGTGGCCTGAAGACCTCCCTCTTGGCCCTGCCCCTTAAAGTTCCTGCTGGGGACATAGCCTCTAACTATGGACCTTGACTCATAGACCTTGACTCAGGTTCCAGATTCAAAGTACAACAACTCTTCTCCCTGGGTGTAGGCCGGACCTAGCGACTTGCTTCTCACCAAGGGAACACAGCGGAAGTGGTGGGATCACTTCTGCAATTAGGATATAAAGGACTGGCTTGTGTGCTCTGCCTTGTTGACTTACCCCCTTTTGTTCTCCATCTGTCTTTCTCGCTGGCTTGCCTGAGGAGGAAAGCTGCTCCCCAGGAGAAGTCCATGAGGTGGGAACTAAGGGCGGCCTTTGGCCAGTATCCCGTGAGCAACAGAGGCCTCAACCTACCAGCTCACAAGAAGATGAATCCAACTCACAACCATGTGAGCCCCAAAGCAAACCCTGCTACAGGGAAGCCTCAAGATGGCCACACCCCTGGCCAACGCCTTGGGTCCAGCCTGGGGAGAGGTCAAAGCAGGGAACCCAGAAGCCATGCCCAGATTTTAGACTCACATAAATCTGGAGATAATGAACATGCATTCTGTTAGGCTGTTAATGTTAATACAGCAATAGATAACTAATACAGGTCCTTACTAGCAAAAGGGAAATGGGGTCCTTTGCTTTCTCTATTTTTGGACTGAAGGTTCTAAAACCATTCATATCCACTAGCATGTAACTGGGAGATTCAGGTCACATGTGCCCCCTCCTCCCATGTGCTCTGAAATCCATGAGTTGCTGAGTCCCTTTGCCCCTACTGCAAAAATGCATGATCAGAAAGTTAAAAAAGAAAGAAAGAAAAAAAAAAAAGAAAAGAAAAGAAAAAGAAAGAAATCATGAAACCAAGGCTCCACTGAGTTGATTCCTGTTTCCTATTAGGATCATACGTAAAATTTGAGTTTTTGCCAGAATTTAAAGAGCCAGAGGGGTTTGACTGATAAGGCCTTGGGGGTCCTCGTGGACCTCTGATAATTCAGGCCCAGGGCTTGCCTTTCAGTGTGGTGCACACCATGTTTTCATGATTTGCCAGTCCCCTCCTCCCCTTCTCACCCACCCCTCCATGGATCCTCTGACCTCAAGAAGCTCAGCATGCAGTGACATCTACAGGAAATCACCCCGGACTTCACAACCTCGGTCAGAAGCAAAATTTGCAGCCCTAGTCCCTCCTCCCTCCCCAGCTCCCCTGTGTTCCAGGAAGCCAGAGTGGAGCCATCTCTCCAATCTAGGAAGCAATAAAGAAATGTATTTATGAACCAGCCTCTATCTAAGGGAGGGAATTTATGTCTCTTCATGCTCTTGTTGACAATAATAACTGATTGCTGCATCAATGTGATGCAATATAATTTTAAAACCCTCCAAAACAAGGATCAGAAAACAACTGGCAGGGAGACCGAGCTGAGGCGGGCACCTCTGGTGTTGCAGCGGAGGCCGGGCGCTAATGCCCTGAGGCAGTGGGAACCCAGCCCTGGGAGCACCTGCAATCTCATTTTGTTTCTTTCCGAGTGCAGGGGAAGAAAAGCAATTTGTTTGCTCTCATACTCTAAAGATGAACTTCCCGTGCTCAATCAAACGTTATTATCCCAATGTAAGTCAATTTACCTTTGAATTTGAAGGCTATTTTCTTCCTAAATGGCTAATTATGGGAGATAGATGGCTGTAAACAGAAGACTTCTTCTCTTCGCAGCCAGCCTTCTCCCCAGCCACCTAAGAGAACCACAGAGAGGAGGCCCAGGCCAGGGCTGCCTCCTGCACCTGCTCTGTGCTGCCCCCTGTCCAGCCTTTCCGGTCATCCTACAGTGCCATTGGTCCTCCCATCTATTGTTCTTTGGAATTT
This sequence comes from Geosciurus inauris, assembly GCA_004024805.1. Taxonomy (NCBI): domain Eukaryota; kingdom Metazoa; phylum Chordata; class Mammalia; order Rodentia; family Sciuridae; genus Geosciurus; species Geosciurus inauris. The sequence continues at coordinate 6,128 of PVHX01022387.1, read as the reverse complement.
GGTCCCTTGAATTCTGTCTCCTGCTAATCCTCAAACTACAACCTCTTCGCTGTGCTCATTTTCCAGGATGACGTCCTCAGGTACCATCTCCCCTCCTTCAGGACTCTACTAAAATTGGCCATCACGGGCCTTGGGCTGCTGACAAGGGACAGTGAGTTTTAGGGGACAAGGAAGCCTGTGAGTGGCTGAGATGAAACAGGTCACTGGAGGCTGCCTCTTTGATTCGCCCAGGCAAGGCAACGAAAGAGAGGACCCATGCTCTGTGGGGGCTGTGGCCTTTCACGTGGAGTGATCAACACCACACAGGAGCTAATTGAATGGCTGAGTTTGTTTACCGAGAGGAACAGCTCCCCTCCTTCCTCGCAAAACAAAGGCTTTCCCTGGGAGCCTGGCCAAGAGGTCAAGCCCGGCAGCATTTCTGTTTGCCTTTTGATGGAGGCTGGCTCTGGCGGCTCTGAGGAAGGGAGCTTATTGTGTGTGCACTGTCAGAGGTGGCTCCAGCAGGGAGACCTTGGCCCTGGGAGCTTCCAGGTCTGGAAGTTACTGATCCCATGGCAAGGGGCTTGATCTGGAGGAACCTGGCTTTCCAACTCCTCTCTCACAGGCCTGGCCTTCTGCACTTTTGACCTGGGCCAGAGAAGCCCTAATAATAGCAACTCAAAAGCGCCTCCTGGCTTATGTGCCCCTGTAGGCGTTAATTTATTTGATCCTCATGACCATTCTACAGTATCATTCTCACTTGACAGAGGAGAGAGAGGCCCAGAGAGGTCAAGCTTTTTGTCTGAGTCCACACAGCTAGTAAGTGGCAGAACTAGGACCTGCATCTGAACACTTGGACTTCAAAGCCTCTGATCTCGTCATTCTGTCATAGTTCCATCACAGAAAGGATGGCATGCAGCTCTGGGCTCAGTGTGGAAGGCTGACCTTCTCTTTGGACCTGTGTCACTTGGGCCAGGCTTCTAATCTGTAGTTCTTACTGTGACCTTGGAACCATGGCCTTGATAAACCTACTTGCCTTGAACTTGCTGTTCTGGCTGGCTAGAAGGGCCAGTGAGAAGGGTGAGCTTTTTAAGAACTGCCTTGGCAAAGTCCAAGGCCATGGTCAGGGTCAGCTCAAGGGGCTAAGCAAGAGCAGGCCTCTCTCCCTCAGCCACACCCCAAGGGGGTCTCAAGAAACCATCATTGACGTCTGATTTGCTAAGGCGTAGAGGGCATTATGAGCTACTTTCTGTGTGAGCTTAGAGTCCGAGGGACCCTAGGACATGCATCCTTGTGCCCACCTGCAGGGGAGGGGTCTGTATACTCAGGAAGGGATTCTATTTTGCAATGGTGGACTGTCATTTTGAGAACCAACCTACACTCTTGGAGCTGCTGTGCTCTGTGCCAGGGTGAGGAGACCAGGGCCCCCTGTGTAGCTTAGTGCTTTGATTAAAATGATACATTCACATTGCACACCGATGGGCAGGCAGGTGGGGGTCCACGCCAGCTCGAGCTCCCTCCTGGCAACATCTCGCAGCAGCTGGTTTGCACAGAGGTATCTCCCTCCTTCCCTTCCTGTAAGAGCCCTGGCTCCTGATGGAGAAGGGAGCAGCGCAGCCCTGGAGCCTGAGGAAGGAGGGCAATGTGGCTGGGGGCTAGTGCACCTGGGCACCGAGGATGTGGGGCCTTGACCAACCTGGGAGGAACAAGGCAGAAGAAAGGAATAGCAGGGAAATCTTAGTGACCGGCGCCTGTCTGTCCCTGCCTCTTTGACCTGCCATAGACCAGCCGGCCTGGAAGAAACACGGATAGGTTTTGGCCTTCTGAGCAGCTGTCAGAGCCATGTGGAAGGTCCCTAACACTGGTGGCATCTGCATAACTCTCCTGGCTGCAAAGTCAAATGCCCAGCAGCCACATGACTGGCAGGTGTGCTGGGGCTGTCACCCGTCCTGGCCCTGAGGGGTGGGCAGCTCTGGGCTGTCCAGGCTGCTGATGGGAAGAGATGCATGGCAGAGGCCAGGGAGGAGAGAGGACCCACATGCTCCCCATACAAGGGATTTACCTGTGTCCTGCAGAACAGATCCCTCCTCCCACTAGCCTGAGGATCAACTCAGAGTCCTGTCTTTAAGAGGAAACCAAATCTGGTTTTGGTGGAGGAATCCACCAAAGAATGTCATTATTTTTATCATGCAACTATTTTGCGGGGGGTACCAGGGATCGAACTCAGGGGCACTCGACCACTGAGTCATATCCCCAGCCTTATTTCGTATTTTATTTAGAGACAGGGTCTCACTGAGCACTGAGCAAAAGCACTTCGCTTTGCTCAAAGCACTTGGCTTTGAACTCGATATCCTCCTGCCTCAGCCTCCCAAGCCGCTGGGATTATAGGCTTGAGCCACCTTGCCTGGCTATCATGCAAATACTTTTAATTTGACTTTCTCCTTCCTTCCCCCTTTTCCCTCTCTCCTTTCCCCTCTCATTTTTATCCATCCATTAATATTTATTGATATTTCTTCTTAGAAGGTATGATATCAAGCTGTGAAATAAATAGGTGAATAAGCAACAGCCCCTGTCCTGGTGCTCCCTCCCTAGTATCATGACCACTGTATTTCTGAGCCCATGATGAGGACACCCAGAAGACAAGGGTGAGTGAGTACCCTTATGAGGACAGGCATGAAGACTACCTTGAAGGTCTGAGACCTTCTGTCCCAGGAAAAAGCCAGTCAGCATAGTCAATTCACCCTAGCTGCACTGCATTCTTGGCTAGCAGCTTTGCTATATTCTTTAAGAAGAACAAGAATAGCCCTCATTTATTGAACATGTATTATGTGTCAAGCTAGCATGAGACCACATGTGCATAGTATCTCATTTAGTCTCCGCCATAGTCCATTGTACAGATAAGGAAGTGGAGGATTGAGCGGTGTGCAGTGAGTTGGTAGTACGGTCCTTGTTGGCCAGCCCTAACATCTGTGGTATGTCCATGGCCAGAGGCTTCAGGTCCATTGCACAGATGTGTCTTGTTGGGCCACAAGAGGAAAATGGATGCACACAGCACACCGTCTGAAGCCATGGTGCTCATGATGGTGTGTCTGGGCTGCATGGCATAGTGTCCTCTTAGCCTAGACCATCCTGACTCTGCCAGCTATTGCTGTTTGGAACATAATAAAGCAAGAGGTCTTGGAGATGAGGTGAAGAGGAGAAGCAGTGCTGGGCTTATCCTGGAGCTGCAACTTGCTCTCTTGGCAGCCTCAGTTCTGCTGCTCACCCCCTGAGCCTCTCCCAACATTGGTGCAAAAGGGCATCAGGCTCAGGTGATGGCCTTCACAGCAGGACCCAGGAGGAGCCACAAAAGGGCACATATGAAAGCGTGTTATAAATTGCGAAGTGGCAGATGTGATCATTATTACTGCTTCTTGCACTTTGGCAAAGACATATAGCCACAGACAACGCATAACCAAGTGGCCCCAGCCCTGCCAGCTCTTCTTGGTCCTGCCCCTCCTCAGTTCCTCCCCTCCTCTTGCTGTTTCTCCTGCATTCTGTGCTCTCCTGCGGCCCTGGCTGGGGTCCCCATAGATAACTCTGTCTAATAATCAGTGGATTATCAAAAACACAAAACCACATGTCCGGTTGGTACCTCCTCCGCCACTGCCAGGATTCTGGTGGGGTTTCGTGGGCTGCATTTAATGTTTTCAATCAGGGCCCCAGCAGGCAGCTCTGTCTTCAGTTGGACACTGTGGGAATTATAGAGTATTCATGGTCTCCAGGCCTCGGACCACCTGGGTTTAGATTCATGGCTCAGAGGGATGCGATCACTGCTGTAAAGAGAATGGTGTGGGGACTCAAGATGGGGCCCATTTCATGGAAAATGATGGATGAGATGCAGGATACCCCACCCACATTGAGCAGCTTGGCGCATGCATGCAGGTCTCTGCTCATAGACTGCACTGGGCACTTCATTTCCCAGAGACAACCAGTGTGTTTTAATAATGTCTACTTGGGTTAATGAAAGTTGTCGGTTTCACTTAATAAATACATCGCCATTCTTGGCTATGCATATCTGTCACGCTGGGCCTGGAGCTGTGCATCTCTGCCTGATGCAGGGAGCAAGGGAAGGAGGCAGCACACATCCCATCACTGGAGAGCTGAGTTCTGGGAGGCCTGGGGACCTGGTACCTGGAGTGCAGCAAGGAGGTTTCTTGCATTGCACTTTTTCCCTGGAGTGAAATGAGGGCAGAAAGGAAGCAGGGCCCTGAGATTTTACCCTGTTTTTTTTTTTTTTTTTGTGGTACTGAGATCAAACCCAGGGGCACTTGGCCCTTGAGCTACATAGCCAGTCCATTCAAATTTTGAGACAAGGCCTCACTAGATTGCCCAGTCTGGCCTTGAACTTGCGATCCTCTGGCCCCGGCTTCCCAAATTGCTGGGGTTACAGGGGTACATCACTGTGCCTGGTGAGACTTCAGCTTTTGGAGGAAAGCTGTGAGCCATAACGCTGCCCAGAGGACTCAGGCTGTGGATTCAGCCCGACTTGGGAAGGAATCCTAGTTGGCTACTATCTGTGTGACTTTGGGTGAGTTATTTAATCTGAATCTCTACTTTTTCATCTATAAAATGGAGACAATAATAATAGCATTTGCCTCACGAGCCTTCCATGACACAAGGCATGCGCAGCTCTTAGGCAGTGGCGAGCAAACAAAGCACTTAGATTGGAGCCAGGGGTCTTAAAAATGCTATTTTTATTAAGATGTTGTTTTATGAGTGTTTATGAAGGTGAGCTCTGGAACCATGCTGCCTGGGTTTGGATTTTCTGTCTATCACACACTGTGTGATATTGGACAAGTTGTTGAACTTCTTTTGTGTCTCAGTTTCCTAATCTGTAAAATATGGGGGAGTAATAGTACTTACAGAGTTGTTTTGGGGATGGAACAAATTAAGATGTGTAAATCCTTTAGAACAGGGACATAATAGTGACTCAGTAGACATTGGGGGCTATTAGTATCATTGATGGCTTCCCAAGGCCATGGGGAAGGGGAGTCCAGACTCTGTGGGAACCGCCTTCCCTATTTCACCACAGTCAGGTGGTCACTGGGCCGCATCCCAGGTGGCCCTGCACATCCCAGGGGCTGATGGGAGGCAGAGACCCTAGACATGGGGTGTGGGAGCAAGGTAAGGCTGCTGCAGAGCAGGGGCAGGACTCCAGCCCAGGTTTCCAAGCTGTGTAACTTAGTTCAAGGTTGGCAGTTTGGGGAGGGTTGCGGTGGGGGGCATGTTTAACACTCTGGGGACATTCGCCCTGAACTCTGCAGAGGCCTTAAAACTTCCTGAACTGCCACCACGCATCGCATCGACAACCTTGCTTTCCTCTGTGCTCCCACTCCCGTCGGTCCACTTTTTCTAAAAGCTTAGGCTGATCAAACACAGGAATGGATCTGTGGGGTGGGGGAAGGCCCTGGAGGTGGGGAGGCAGAAGCTCAGAGAATGATGAAGAGTGGCCAGAGCAATTCTAGCTGAAGTAAGCAGCTTGGAACCTGCCTGCCCACAGCCTGGTATTCAAGGGTTTTATAATCTGCATGTTTACTTCATCAAGCAGTCACTTAGTCATCTCTGGCAGCCAATCTTGTTGTGGGGCTTTTGAGTAGCCAGCGCTCATCCAGGAGGCCTTAGAGGGGGTGGGGGTGCTCAGCCATGGGGACAAGTGGGGCCTTCTATTCCCTAAACCCAGGGACATGATGGAGCAGCAGGGCTGGGATTGGCCCACCTCCAGCTTTCATAGGAAAAGAAACTGATATGGGTGTAATGGCACACACATATAATCCCAGGCAGGGACTTGGGAGGCTGAGGCAGGAGGATCACAAATGCAAGGCCAGCCTGGGAAACTTAGTGAGACCCTGTCTCAAAATAAAATTAACAAGGGCTGTGGTTGGAATTCAGGGGTAAATACCCCTGAGTTCAATTCCCAGTATCTGCCCCCCTCCCAAAAAAAGAAAGAAACTGAGGCCCAAGTGGCAAGGTGAGGAGCTTGCTGGAGCATTTGGTGTGATTTTGGACAGACTGATTGGGTTTGATGTGGCTGGTGCTTTTTTTTTTTTCAGTGTGGACTTGCAATCTGGCTGGGAGAAAGATCCATGGAGCAAACAGGCGGGAAGAAC